>VZTL01031604.1:2561-33585 GCA_013400535.1 Scopus umbretta
CCGGGCTGCGCCTGGCCGGCCCGGGGTGGCGCAGCCGCTTCCCGCCTTGGCTTGAGCTGTCGCCACGGCGGGGACGGGAGGCTCCTCTTCCCCCTTAGCGGGTGGGCACCCGCGCTGAGAGCACCTCGGGACGCCGGGCTTGTTCCTCCAGGGAAGGTCTGGTTAGCAGCCTGGGCTTCGTGTGCTGTGGCGAAACAGGCCGGGTGGTCGGCTTCGCTGCCTCCGTGTGCCTGCGAGCGTGCTTCCCGCAGCCCAGCACAGCTGGAGCACTGATAGGTATTTCCTTTTGTCATTTTGGCTTTGACGGGCCTAAATGCCATCAAAAAGCTTCATGTGACAAAACGGGAGAGTTCAGCATGCTGCAGCAAGTCAGCATCCACAGCACAGGTTGTCACCGTCATCTCCAGCCACGTGTGCTGGCTGCCTAGGGTGATGTGGGGGTAAACAGAGAAGGTTTCTTTGGTGCTTCAGGGTAGGCAGTGGGTTAATGTGTGTCTGAAGGCACCTCTGACTCCCCTGATGCTTTTTATAGAATAACTTATCAAATTCAAGCTCCTTTAAGGAAACCTGAGGCCTGGTCTGGAAGTCTAAAGGGCTCTGGGACAAGGGCAGTAGCTGGCAGCCTCTCTGGGGTCTGCCTGAGGAGATGGAAGGAGCCTCGCAAAGCCAGGACCTTCTGCCCCTCTGTCCAGATGCAAATTCCCCTTTTCCATTCTTGTTGCCCTACTATATGCTTACTCCGGGGAGTAATTGTTCCTCCTTAGCCATCTCCTCCTCCCCATATCCTACCAAAATATAAAACATAACTGCATGTGCCGTGCCTCCCATGGGGGAGAGGGTGAGAAAAAGAGCAAACCGTGTGTGACAGAGGAGAGCCACATCACTTCACGCACTTCTCAGTGACACCAGATATGACAGCGATAGAACTGAGCAGGAAGAAAACCAAAAGCTCCAGACTGGAAGCTCCATGCCAGTCTCGTCTTGTTCACTTCCTTTCCGAGATAAACAACCCCAATCGTTTCGATCTCTTTGTGAGCGAGTTTGCCATGCCCCTAATCAGCCCTTTCTGAGAAAGGCTTACTTGAACTGCAGACAGTATTCCCAGAGAGGCCACGCTACTGATTTACATAATAGCATTATCATATTTTCCATATTATTCTCCTCTTCTTCCTTCTGCATGCTAATATTTTGCGTGTGCTTTTTTTTAACCTTCATCTACTCACAAAGCCAGGGTTTGTGAGAGATCCAGATCCTTTCCTGAGTTGCTAGAGACTGTCTGGAGCTTTGTAATTCCTATGTGCAATTTGTTTTCTCTTTTCTGACTTTGCATGTGCCCAGCTAAGCCTTGGCAAATGCATGTTGTTGCCCATTTGCCACATTTGCATTTTACTTAAGAGTCCTTTCTGATCTCCTCAAGAGTCAATAGCATTGAGTCATCTCCTAAAAATGTTTGGTATATTGCTCATCTTTGTTTCCAGATCATCAGTTCATATACTGAGCTATCCGGGACCTCAGAGGCAGCATTTATATTCCCTACCCTTAACCTTCTGCCAGAATGAAAATGGATCTTTGAACCTTCTTCCCAGCTTCCTGCCTCCTCCTCTGGTTGTTGATCCACAGAAATACTTCACTCCTCACAACAGGGCTCTGTCACTGCTGGGCAGGTGCACTCATGAGCCCAGTCTCTGAAACTCCCAACTCTGGATCAAAATTTGCACAGCTACATGCAGCAAGCCCCTGAAGTGCTACGAACAGGATCTGCCGGATCGGGCTGCACAATGACGGGCTTTCCTTGCTGCCCTCCCGCCATGGCAGCCAAGGACTGTGGGCTTCCATAAGCGCCCCTTCCCCAGCCTGGCCTCCTCAGGTTGCACGTGTTTTAGTGTTTCTTTCTGGTTTTCTTCCCCAGGCTTGACGCCAGTTCCTGGGCCCCTCGCCAGCAGCTGCGTGTGCATGTTGTGAACTCCTCCGGCCATGCCATGCAGCGTGCCTCCAAATTGCCTCAGCCCCTGCGGGGATGCCGCTCGCTGGCTCGCCGTGCCTGCTGCTTGTCATGGGCTCTCCATGCCCGCGCCACATGGGCACGGGTGTTCAACCTGCCCCTTTGTTTTGCAAAGACAAGGGCGAGCGCAACGGCAGAGTGACCCGTGACTGACGCTGTCCCAGCTGCCGTGCGAGTGGCAGACCTCTGGTGACATCCCGGGGGTTGTAAACTTGAACTCCGCCTTGAGACAGTGAAGCAACAGCCTCCCTCCTCCCAATGTTTCCCAACCCAGCTGGCTCCTCTGCTGACCCACCACACACAGCCGCCTCAGCAGGGAGCCACCCAGCAGCCCCAAAGACTTGTGCTGCCCTGCGGGCTGCTGGCCCTGGCACCTGCAAAGCCCTCTTGCCTGGCGGTTTCTTTCCCCGTGGACCCACTGGGAATGGGATGCCCCCCGTGCCTCCAGCCTGTGTCCCTGCGAGAAAAGGAATTTAATTGCCCCGACGGGGTGAGGTGCAGGCAGAGAGGACGGAGCACACCTTACCTGTGCGCCTGGAGAACAATGATGACCTTTGTTTCCCCAAACGACTGAGCTTGTGAAATGTCAAAGGCAGCATAGGTGATGGGGCGCCATAACTCATGCTGTTACCCGGGATAAGGCACGGACATCCCCCCGTCCGCTGCCTCCGTAGGAGTCTCCAGAGCCGCCACTCCTCTACCGGTCTTCTCATGCTTGCAGCTGGCCATCCCACTCAAGCGGCCACTGCCACAGGCTCTGATGGCCACCAAAAGCAGCAAACTGCTGCCTCTGAGCCTGGCTTGCAGCCTCTGCTTCTGGGAGTCAAGTGCCACCCCAGGGCTTCCCATCACCCATTTTGCAAGGGCAGGACCATTCCCAGCCAGGGAGGCATCCCTGTGCTGCCTGCCACCAGCCAGCAAACCCTCCCTGGGCAGCAGGGAGGTGAACGTGACCTGCAGAGCTGCAAGTGGCATCTTGGAGGGTCAGGAAAAAAACTGCTTGGAAACAGAAGGCTGGCCTCTTGCAGGAGCCAGAAAGCAATCCCAAAGCACAAGAGGGAAGATGGGTAGTGACCTACCAATGCCATCTGAGCTTGGGCTTAATATCCTTAATATCTTGTCAAAGTAGCTTGCAAGAGGCCTTTTGACAGTCTAACTCTGTCCAACAGCTCTCTTTCATTGCAGCCCTACTTTATTTTTCTCAAGCGTTTGGGCTTCTGCTCTCTGTCCGCGATGAGCCAGGAGGGGCGGAGGGCCAAAGGTGGCGCAGGTGGCTTCCTTCCCTGAACCCCCAGGAGCTTTGATGTTGAGTGCATGTGGGAAAGACGACAGGTGCTGAGGGAGGAGAGACCACTGGTACACAGCCACCTTTCAAGGGGCATTCCTGATCTACAGCCGAGACCCAGATTTTAGTGACAGAGAGTAACTAGCTGCTCCTGGGAGCCACACTCGGGGTATGTTTTTGCCAGGGGGGAAGAAAGGAAAAGTTCCCAGCCCAGCTGCTGCTGACACAGGGCTTTTCAACTCCCCAACCTCCAGCCCTGGAGCTCTGGGGTCTGCAAACATTGGCAGCGGTGAGCAGTCTCCTGTGCAATGCAGAGCTGCTGCCGCTGCGAGGGTCTGCACCGACGGTCGCCGAGGAAGCTCAGTTTTGTTACCTAAGAAATTGAAAATGCTGCTGTAGTGTTTTTGCAATCAGTCTGTGTGCACTTTCATTCTCAGCATAACTCGTGTTTTCTTCAACCAAATTTCACTGTGGCTGGGTTTGTTGGGGCTTTTTTTTTTTATTATTCCTTGGCTAGTAAGATTTCCTCCCTCCACCAGTTTGCACTGTGCACCAGCTGTGGGCTGCAGCAGGTTTCCAGAGCCATTCAGAGACCCTGCTTTTGTGAGTGCTGTTATCCTTGCAATTTTGCATCACTCTGACAGCCTAGTGGGCTCTCTGTGCTGGAAGCGTCTGTAGAGAGCTGAGAGCTTGCAGCTGGTGGCACCAGCCCCCAAGCAGGGCTGCACAGGCTGACCCCAGGCTTTTTGCACCCCTCTGCCCACTGTATGCTGCAGTGAGGTCCTACCAGCATGAACATGGGATTTTGGCTTGTGTAAGGGGTGTCTGCGCTCCCAGCATCATGTGGGGTTTGGTGCCATGTACATATATACAGCCTGAGAAGGGCAGAGCTGCTGTATCCTGGTGCTTCTCTTCTTTTTCTAGGTGAAGGCATCTATTGCACATCTTGCCCCATTAACTCATGGGTCCTTAGATAGAGTTATTTCTGTCTCATTTGGGAAAATTTGTCTGGTTTTGGTTTTGCAGTATTGACGTTCATTCCTGGGTAACAGTTTGAGTCAAATGCTTTAAAAACACTGGGAACCAAACAGAAGTGGGTAGATGTTTTCTACATTCTTTTATTTTTGCATGTGTGCCTGGTTCTTAGTAAGTGTCTGAGGGAAAAAAAAAAAAAAAAAAGATACGATTGATGATTTGTTGCTCTCTCTTTGGAAAAGGTCCAGACTGTAGAATGGGGCTAAAATGCCAGGAAAGAGTTTGCTGCATAGAGACAGGCTTATAATATTTAATTTTAAACATTCTCTGGGCAACATATTTTCTTTAATTTTAGGTCCTGGGGAAGTCATTTTAGATCTTTATTCAGCACAGCTTAGTTGCTCTTCTTCTCAGTTTTCCTTATTTTTAGAAAGGTGAAGTGTGGTTCCCAAATTAAATTGTTACTGGGATGGACTTCAGCCAAGAGGATCCACGGTTCAAGCCGTAAGGCACAGGAAACATAAGAGTAAAACAATGGAGTTTTATTTTGTGTTTCATTTGGCAGGGTGAGGAGAGATATGGCCTTGAAAGATTTGTATTCTTACACAGCTATAACGTATTTCGAAAGACAGTAAAGACCCGTTTTCTCTTCTCACTTTGCTTAAAAAAAAAAATAAAAAGCACACCCAGAAACACTGGAAATGTCAGGATTGCCAAATTTCCTTAATTCCAAGTAAAGGGTTTGTGTCTGGGGTTCTCGGAGATGCTTACAGTAATGCCCCAAACATTAGCTGAAGCTGATCCTTTAACCTTCGCTGACGTGCTTGTCCCTGCCGCAGCCACAAAGGCAAAGCTTGTAGCAGCCTGGCCCCAAGCCAAGCTCCTCTCCCAAGCATCCATGGGTTATATCCCTTGTGTCAGCCTTTCACTTCAGTGACCCAGAGCCCTTTCTCCAGACCATACAGTACAGTTTTGCACAGCTCCTCTGAAGCCGTTTTGCAGCGACAGAGCAAAGCCCTGCAAAGCTTGCTCCCAGGTGAAGGTTTGACACAGCTGGGGTATGAGCATGCCTGTGAGCCACAGAAACACGTGCCACTGCCAGGAGCAAGAATATGCCTCCCTTCTGCCATGGCTGTGGCCAAATCCTCTCCGTCGCGGTGCTCTGGAAAGCAGGGCAGCTGGCGCCTGCAGCTGGGGGCACGTGAGCATGAAGCCATTTGCTGGTGATGCTCTCCAGAGCTGGGGCGACCCTCTCCCTGGCTGCTCCACAGGCTGCCTGTCGGCCAGCTGAGACCTCACTGCTTCCCCAGCTGAGCCACTAAAGCAGCAAGACTTAAAACAAGATATACGAAATTGGAGTAATAATTAAAAATTAACTATCCCTGCAAAACAGCATATTAAGCTGTGCCCTTACACAGGGAACAAATGTATCCAAGCAGCAAAAACAAACAGCCAGCAAGCTACGCCCTTGGTATCCCCCTTCCAGCTTTCTAAACAGTGCTATAAGTTTATACTGAAGTCGCTTTGTTTCCAGGCACCCTGGTGTTTGGAAACAGCATGTCTGTCCCCAGCATGTCCATCCCCCAGTCAGCAAACCTGCTGCAGGCATCGATGAGGAACCAGCTGGAGCAAACCCTCTGCGACCCAGAGGCGGAGGGTCTGCTGCAGCCCCGGTCCCCCTGAGCAGTGTTGCACGGTGCCCACCATGAGCACTGGGCATCCCTAACATACTGAGAGCACTTGGGGGAAACGGCCCATTTCCAGGAAGGTCGTGCCAGCGCCCCTCCATGGTGCATCTCCCTATATAATGCCTGTTGGGATACTGAAACTCTGCAAAACACATAGGATTTGCTTGGCATCGGATGGCTTGCGTGCTCCTGGTTCAATATGGTGTTTAAGGCTCCACATCCCTATCCAGGATGCACGCTGTGCATACCAAGATCCATTTTGATGTCTTGAGGGACCCTCTGAGAGATGGTATGCAAGGCTCGTGGTGGAGCCAGGTTCCCCCCACGCTCGGCTGACCGTCAGCACTGCTCCTGCCAATGAGGGTCTCCACCACGGACCGGTTTGTGGAAGAGTCAACCCCTCAGAGAGGCACTTTGAGCTCCCACAGCAGAAGCTTGTGCTTCCTGGGGAAAAAGGTCCTGGGTTCTGTCAATGCCTTCTTTTAAAACCTCCTAAGAAACTGAAGAAATGCAATTTACATTAGTTCTTAAAATAATATAAATGTCAGTAAAAGACTTTATGTTGCAGGCAAGAAAAATACATGGGAGAACCTTTGACCTAGTCAACTCTCATTTCTTAAACTGTCTCGCCAAATTGCTATTGGCCTAAGCTTATATACTTCTCTTCCCCTCTTGAAAAATTGAAAGTTCAGGCATTCTGGTGATCATTTATTTTCAGATTATCCCCTATTCAGGCACAAAAAAATACAAGGATCACTAAGAATACTAAAAATTCTTAATAGAAAATTTTAATTGTTAATTTGAAGTGGCATGTTTATTCCAGGCCCTTTGTTCCAGAGACAGAAGCAGCAAAAAGGCATTAAGCAACGCACAACACAAGTCTCTAGTCTGATGGAGACCCTTCTACAAGAGGAGAATTGAAAACATTAGACTGATGTGGAAGAGTGAAAGAAGAGAGAATGTGCCAGATCTAACGATTATAAGGAAACCAACCTATGATGTTCACAGTCACTATCTCTAACTGGGGCCAGGAATGAACCTGAAGTGCAAGACACTTAAAAAGGTAAAAAGTGAAATAGCTGTAGATGGCACATGAGCTTGTGAAAGGCCCTTGCCAAAGGCACTGCTGAGGCCAGATGCTTAGGAGGATTCAGACCAGGACCGGGCTTTGATACCGAGTAATGGAAACAGCCAAAATTACATGAGATGGGTTTAAAAATAAGCTAAACCAAGGAGGTCATGTTCTCTCACACAGCATGCTGAAAGCCAACCATGAGAGAGACATTTCTGCAGTGGGGAGGTTTAATTTGGGGCTCCAGGGTTTCCACAGCTTTACTTGAAAAAGTGGATGCATCCAAGGGAGGTGAGATGGTGACAAGGGACTCTTTTATGAGCAGTGATGCTGGTTCCTGCATCCACCAGCTCTTCTGAGGGCCACTTTGCAGCCATTGTTCCCTTCTTGTGTGCCTGTACATACTCATACTCACCTGACATGCAGAAGATTAGGTCTGACCTGGACCTACAAAATCCAGAATCATTCCCCAAAACAGCCAGGCCCGCCCTCAATCTCTCTCCATGATAACACAGTCCTGCCAAGGTGGGAAGCAGCAACTTCCCTTGCTCCATTTTCCAGCAATCCCTCTGCCAGGCAATCAGAAATAAAAGCTGCCACAGACACACACCTTCGTTTCCTTTCATACTTTGTAAATTTTTTTATTTTTATCTCCTCCTTTTAAGCATCCCTTTAAGGGTGAAATGAAATCCAACCATTTACAGAGAAAATGATTTCAGAATGTACATTTGATTTACCCTTACAAAAAGTTCATTATTACTTGCTGTTTATAAATTACAGAGTGGAAAGGAGCTTTGCAGACACTCTTATCTTTTTTTCTTTTCTTTTCTTTTTGGCAAGTCCACTCATTCTTTTGCCAAAGCAGGGTGTTCTGGGGCCACCTCAGGGGCAACACCACCAGTAGGTCCAGGTGGACCCCAAGCTCAGAAGTGCTGCTGGGCCACCTCCAGGATGATACTGCATCATCATCCACACAGGAAGGAGAAAACAGTGGTTTGAATTCTTAGCCTCAGAGTAGTTCAGATCCCTTCTTAAGCCATTATCTGTAGTCCCCAAAGCTTTAAATGTCAGTGTATTGCATTAGAAACAGCTCTACTTGTTTTGTGCTGGATCCAAGCCCCTCCTGCTACTCCCTTACCTCCAGCTCCCCCTCTGTTTCAATAATAAGAGCAAGTTTGTCCAACATCTCAAAAATCAGAAGGGAGGTTTTTTTGGGGGGGTGCGGGGAACACAACGATGGAGGGATTTGGCATCCATACCCCACTCACTTCCCTCCTTTCTCACCAAGATTTGAGGTCAGTGAAGCCACGACAAGCCATCCCTTCCTTCCTCACCACCAGTGTTCACTCATCAGACCAGGGATGACCCCAGACACGTATCTTCACAGTGCAGAGGCATAGCAGCCATGGAGATTGCTGGCAGGAGCTGGGAGACAGGGACAGAGCCTGGGAAATGTTCGGGTGGGGAAAAGACACTACCATCCCACAAGGATACACCAAAGGGGGGCAGAGAGGAACAAATACCCGTTCTGCTCTGACACTCTCCCCCGACCCCAACTCATACATTACCTTGAGGCCAAAAGGTCCCCTTGTTTACCTGCCACAGAGACATGAAGAGCAGGCTGGCCCTGAGCTGCACGACAGCAAACACCTCAGCAGGACACAGGGATCAGAGAAAGCAACAGCAAGAGCTGACTTGAGTGTGTCATCCTTCATACCAACCACACAGGCACAAAACCACCCCATCTTTTCTATCCATCACTTGGGTATGGCGTTACTCCCAGTCCTCCGGAGAGGCAAAGATGTCCAACCTGCCCTGTTACCTCTGTTTTAGCAAGCTCACCTGCTGTGGGTCCACCAAAGCCCACGTCCTTCCCTTCACTTGGGGTGAAGGAGCAAGATGAGTTCCCCACCCCAAAGCCATGCATGGGCACACAATCCCTTTTTTAGGCAGAAAGCACAGAGTAAGGCAAGAACAGAGATGGGCAGAGAAAGAAGCACAGGGCTTGGGGATGCCACACACTGCTTGACCTGCTGCCTGGCCCTCCTTTGCACCGATTAATTTGAAGGTGGAAAGGTCTGGGGCAAGAAAAAGCGCAGAGCTAAAGAGGGCTGCAGGGAAAGCCTGATGATGTTTTCCCACCCTCCACCAGACAGCTTTGCTTGCAGAGAGGCAGCAGGCATGTGGCTTTGCTGCTCATGGCTGCAACAACCAACAGACATCGGGCTCTGGTAGTTTGATCCCAGTTCCAGTCCAGGGGCCGGACAGGGTTTTTTAGTCCTTCCCTCCTCAAACCTCCGCACCTGGTTCAGACAAGATCAAGGAGCCTCAACACTCACCTCAAAGAGTTCAGTGTTGGGAAAACTGCCTCCTCCTTTGCCTATCTCACCACACCACACACCCACGTGCTTTTGGGTTCCTTCTTGTGGAGGTTGTCTGGGAGGGTGGCTGTCCCCTCTGCATGCTGGCTGTGGAGCTCCCAGTGCAGCAGTGCAGGCAAGGCTGGACAAACAGCAAGCCACCACCTTGGGAAATCACTGTGCAAAAGTCAGCTTGCTAGTCCCCATCCCCTCCCGGGACAAGAAGGAAGATACTTTACTGACAAGCACTCTAGCTCCCTAAGGATAATAAACACAGGGTTAGCCAGACAAATTAGACAGAAACATTGACTGGTTTGGCCTTAAATCAAAAAATGTTTAAATGATTTTTAAGAGGAAAAAAAAAAAAAGAAGAATGCATTTAATCTGTAAAGTCCCTTCTTCCCACCACAACAGACGTCTGTTTTAAATTTAATTTCCTAAGAATAAGAAAGTAAGTCCAGGAGGAGGACAGGGCCAGAGTTCTGCAGAAGAGCCCCAGCACTACTCTTCCAGCAGGACCTTCTCCTGCTGTCCGAGGGGGCAGAAGGGAGAGGAAATTCAGGGAGAGAGGTGATGGAGCAAATAATGGAGGAGAGGGGAGAGAAGGCAACAGACTGTACTTCAGGAGCAGGAGATCCAGATAGGATCCCACAGCTGCAGGCTCATCTGAAACTCCCAGGAGAAAAAGGCTGTAACTCAGAGATGAAAACGTGGCTTGCAATGCACTAAAAATCCCCAAGGACGCCCATGCACGGGAAGGGCTGGTTATCAGGGGAGAGGCTGCTCCCACTGTAGAAGATAATGAGGTGCAGCCCCAGCATGCATGCATTTTATCTCCTGCTTCACAGGGCTCTGGTGCTGCCAAAGCACCCATGCAAAGGCTGACTTCTCTTTCTGTCCTGTCTTCAGCAAGGCCTGGCACTGGGCTTGTGTTGTTGTCACAGATAAGGTAAAGCCAAAGGTCTGAAAGTAGATCTCAGGCTCCCTTCCAAGAGTAAAAATGAAAAATAGCTTCTTCCTTCCATGCTTTTCTGCTACTGAATCCCATGAGCTAACACACTTGCGCTCCTCCAGCTGCCCCTGGGGAAAGCACGTTCCCCTCGTGCTGCAGCCTCAGTGCTACTGCTCTCATCTTGCTCAACACAGGCTCCTCCTTTCTCAGCTGGGTCCCCATTTCTCTATAATCTCTCTATGCCCAAGACCTCCATGCAGCCACTTGGCACAAGGACCCTGTGACTGTGACAAGACTCCCTCCTGCTGCATCAACAAGTCTGAACTTAGAAGAGCCACAGCTTCTCTTTGGGGGAAGAGCATTCTGCCTACCAAAGCTTCTCCCTCTGTTCAGTTCTCAAAGGGGCTTTTCTACCTGTGGGGAAGACACAGCAGAAGTGAGAGCAGTGATTCAAAAAAACAAACAAAAACAACAACAACAAAGAGGTTCCTTCAGTTCTTCTAAGCAGGCATTATGGCACATGAGAGTGGAAGGAGCTAAGATGAACTCCATCTCAGTTTGATCAGAAAAAGATATTCATCTTCATTTCGTTCCAGTCTCAGTCTTATTAGACAATCAAGTTATTTTTCTTGATGTTTTCTATTTCTCTAGAGAGGGGAATAGGAGGGAGAAAGAGAGAGATACAGAGATAGGAATGAGGCACAAGTGTGGGAATGGGCTGGACAACACAGGAATATGGAGCCCTGATGGAGGGAATTAATGGCAATGGAAACCCTCCTACTTCTGCACAGCTGGCCTAATGTCAGGGTCACTCTTCCTTATGCCAACATTTTCCTCCTCCATGTGATCCTTACTTCTCTGCTTGGAACATGAGCCAGTCTTTCCACTTCAAGGCTAACAGAGCAAGTTCATCATGTTTTTCACCCTCTGCCCACTACAACCCCAGCTTTGGACTGTCAAGCCATCTGCTAAGGAAGGGTGATAGGGGTGGAGGCATGGATCTGCCTCCTCAGTGAACTGAAACAATCCAATACAACGACAGCCCAGATCCTGACTACCCCTCACTGGCAAACTCTGAGCCCAACCAACCACGACTAGTGCCTTCCTAGATCCCCTCTCCTCTGTATGGTCTTGTCTGCATGGCCCAGGCTGCATGTGTGGGCTGCACATGCTCTCTGGACTGCATGATGGTCCCGAAACAGCCTCTTGGCCCCAGGGGGAGTCTGCCCATGGCCCCTTTTCTTCACGAGCTCCCTCACACCCTAAGAGCAGACAGATGGATCCTGTGCCTTGACAGGTTTTGTGCTTCCCCACAATACCCATCACTGACTCAGAGCTTTGCCCTTCTCCTATCCCTTTTACCCCAGGGCAAGAAGGAATAGCCAGCACATGTAAGCAGCAGCCCTTTGACAGGCACAGCCCACAGGGCTGCAGAGGCAGACAGAGGCACGCAATGGTCCCACGTGTGTAGCACTGCTATGCAGAGCCAATGCTCTCCCTGGCCCTCTCCTATGAATTCCCCAAAAAGTCATCCATGCCGAGACAGAGATCACAGCTTCTGGATCCCACCATTTCCTGAAAGCACACATACCCAAGCCCGCCTATGTCCCCTCCCCCCAAATACTGGTAACGAACGCCCACGTGCATACCAAAACCATGCATGTTAGCACTCATGCACATAGGAAACCATGCACTTGTAAACATACACTCCCACCATCTGATTAAGTCCCCTGCAGCTTATCCCAGCCCCAATAGAAGCACGTACTGCAGGGAAGATGCTTCAGCTTCTGTGGGCCAAGCCAGTGCAGTGTTGTGGGGGCAGGGGTAAAAAAGGAGTTTAAGGAGAAAAAAGGAAAAAAAAAAAAAAAAAAAAAAAGCTTTCTCCTCTGCTTTGCATCTGCCTGCTCCAGGATTGGTAGAGCATCAGGGCAAGATACAGCCCAGGACAGATGCATTAAGCCTGCAGCAGGGAGCTGCATCTTGGAGAGAACACCTTGGAAGGAAAGGATTTCCCTTCCCCAAAATGCTCTTTGAATATAGAGGTATACAAAAAATAAATGCATACTGAGATGCTTTTGCACATTCAGTCATCCAAAAAATGCCTGTGACACACATCTGCACACGTGACCACTTGCATCGGTTTGTGCCTGCTGACTCACACGCTCACTGAATAGCCCAGGCTTGCATCTGTGCTTGCTCCAATCCACAAAGGATGAGGGTGGACAGCAACAGCTGCCCTCTCTCCCCATGGGACCCTCCCAGCCTCCCCCAGAGGAAAGTCTGCCAGCTGGCTGCAGAGATTTTCTCCAGCCAGCAGCAGAGGTCTGGGAGACGCAGGAAACTCTTTATGCTACAGCCAGAGTAGGTCCCCAACACCTCTCCTCCTCCTGCCCAGGCCTCCCTTCACATGACTGAGGAATTCGTGTCCCTAGGCATCGCCCTGGGATGAAGGGAAGAAGAGAAGGAAGGGAGGGAGGGCAGAGGCCCAGGAGAAATGGCACACCCCACCCAGAACCAAAGGAAATGGGAAAAAAAAAAAAGAAAAAAAAGAAAGGAACAGACAAAAACACCTGACTGTTTCCCTTTGTAGTGAAGTTCCAATTTCCCAAGCGAGCCCCGGTGGCCTCACCCAGCACCCTCTGCTTTTCGGTAGGGGTTCTCCAACAAGTAGCGGAACCGCTGGTAGTTCTTGAGCAGGTACTTGGGAGCATACATCTGCTCCTTGGGGTCGGCAGGGGGATACTCCTGCGTAGTACCATCGAACCAGCCACCAGTCCGGATCAGCTCCCGGATATAATTGAGGTCTCGTTTATCCTCATAGTCACCCCAGCGGGGGAAGTCCCCATTCTGGGCCGACACCAGTTTGAAGTAGATCCCCTCTGGGGTGAAACACCAGGAGCAGTGCCAGCCAGCAAAGTGGAGGGGGCTGCCCAGTGACCACTGCACCAGGATGTGTCCTGTGCTGTTCTCATACTGCCGAAAGCCGGGCATGGTGTAGTACTCACGGCGCCGCAGACGGATCCCATCGGTAGCATAGACAGCCTGGAGCATCCCCATGGTGCAGCCTGAGACCACCTCCAAGGTGCCTGGTTGCTTCCAGAAGAAGCCATAGAGTGACTTGCGCATGTGAAAGGCAAAGGGCTCCGTCCAGCCGTCATAGAGCTTGAGGAAGAGCACGCCATCACGGGCCGGGATTTCATCGGCATCATCAATGATGAAGACGTCATCCGGGCGCAGGTTGCGGAGGCGAGAGATGCCGTCCCGTGTAAGAAAGGTGCGCAGGTAATCGTCAGCAATCCAGCCATCCTGGCGGCCACCAGGGGGAAAGTGGTCCAGGAAGACGTAGAGCACCTTGTGACGGATGTAGTCGAAGGAGCCATTGAGGAGCATCTCACGGAACTTGAGGGGCCGTGGCTCTCCATAGGCAGTGAAGTTTGATTCGCACACCACGAAGGCGTCCACCACGTCTCCCAGCTCATGGAAGCGGACATCCAGCAGGTCAAACTCATGGTTGACATTGATAGCGTTGATGACCCGCCGGGGGATCTCCCGTGGCACGAGGCGGTCCTTGGTGGGCAGGTTGGAGTACTGGACCACGGTGGGGACCCCGCAGCTGGGGCCATGCCAGCCTGGCAAGCACACGCACTCCACCCACTTGCGCCGCTTGGTCCCAGTGGCGCTCAGTGGCTTGCGAGCCGGCCGCCCTGAGGCTGCACCATCTGCTCGCTCCTCCGGTCGCCCTCCCACAGGTGGCTTCTCCAACACCTTGGTGCCTGGTTTAAAGCAAACGCCACCGGCTTTGGTACGGACAAAATATTCTGTTGTGTCTTCTGGCAGCACAAACTCGACTTTGTGCAGCTCTTCGCTGGCTCTGCTGGGAGGCAGGGGCTGGAGCAAGGGGGAGTGGGAGTACAGGGTTGTGCGGAGGAACTCTGCACCCCCTGGCTCAGGGCTGACCTGAGGTGTGACGGGGGCATTGTTCCAGAAGAAGCTGGAGACAAGGTTGGGACTAAGCGAAGCCAGCTCCCGGGGGAAGGTGACATAGGAAAGGGCCTTGAGGAAGTGCAAGAAGGAGATGAGGCAGAGACCAGCCATGCAGAGAGTCAGAAAGAGCTTATGGCGTCTCATCTTCATCCTGTGGAAAAGCCATGAAAAGGAATGTCACATTCAATAGTTACTAAGGTGTAAAAAGTTTAAGAAGGAAGGCTGGAGATGGCAGAAAGCTGGTCCAAATTCAGCATGCATCTTTTGAGACTTGAATCCAAGGACTACTCCCCCCCACCCTCTGCTGTCTTCTGTGGGCCTTTTGCCTCAGCTGGGTTACACCAAGCTATACCTCATGTAATCAGTCAGTCTTACAAACTCACAAAGACAAGAAAGGTACTGGTGACAGGGTAAAAAGACAGGAAATCCAGAATAACAGAAATTCATGATCTAGTGAACTCACTGTGCTTGGCAGATTTGTCCCTGTTAATTGATGGAAACAAAATGAACGTCAGCCTCCTCATGCCCTGCATCACCAGAGGACTGGGGGAAGATGAAGAGAGAGCAGGAGGCACAAGAGGGAGTAGGGTGTACACAGTTGAATCATGATGGGTGTAAAGAGAGGCAGTTTTAAAGGATGGAGATCATTAGCCAGGCTGTCAGAGCCAGGAAAACACCTAGGCTCCCCAAATCTTTTCAGTGTTTGCTTAACACACGCCCTAAAACTCACCCTTGGTCCTAGGAAATGCTACCCGGATTTACATGGAGAACAGGAAATTAAAAAAAAAAAAAAAATTAAGATTCTGTCACGTTTAGTCTACTCCCGTCCTTCTCAAGTCCACTGTGCCTCCAAATGTTGCCCTTTGCTTTTAATTTTCTGTGGACCAGATGCTGAGGCGTTTTTTTGCATCTGGATCAAGGTGGCTAAAATATAAGTCTAGCTGTCTCCACTGGTAATAGTGTGCCATCATGACGGATCCATGTCAGAAACATCCTGCAAGAAACAAGCAGTCCAGAGCCCTTCCCTCCAAGCACTACAAAATACTGCCTTCATCCTCGCCCCACACCACCTCCCCTTCTCCAGCCCAGGCAGGGAGCACAGAGCTGCTGTCAGGCAGAAAAGTGATTGAAGACTACAATCCAGAAAAATGGAGGGGGGGAACACCCCCCCAAAAAAAAAGGGAGGAAAGAAGAAGATGAAGCTCACCTAGTTTCACCAGGGAAAAGGAGAAAAGACACTTGCCGTCTGCAGTTTGGGGAAGGGAAGGTTTGGGCAAAGGCGGGCAGGGGAACGAGGTCACCCAAAACCCCTTTGCAACGTGAGGATGTCCTCTCCTCCCTGGAGCACGAAACCCTCCGCGCAGCAGCGGGCAAAGACTCCCTCCAAGCCCCACGCACGCTATACACACCACTGCACTCCCTCCATAACACGCTCACCCGTGGCAGCTCTCTGCCCCAGCACCAACCCCCTCCCAGGTCCAAAGTCCCTGAAAGGCATCACACACCCCATGCCACAGCTTATAAACCCTCCTGCCCAGTGCACAATGGTGCCAGTGATGCCTCCACAGGAGGCAGTCCCGCCTCCTGGGGGGGGCACAGGGAGCCGCCCCATGCCACTGGCCCCATGCCAGGTGCTAAAAACGGCTTCTCACAGCCCACACGTGTCCTGGGGCAGGAGAGGGAAGAAGCACCCAGCCTGCTCCCACTGCTTCAGAGGGTATTAACTAAAATACAGCAAAGCACATTTACTGATTAACTTGGAGAGACTTTAATACTAAAGTGAGAAGCCATAAAACATTTAGACAGATGGCAACTGCCCAAAGGAAAACATATCCGGCTCTCTACAGATGCGTCCGGTAAGGACTTTAGTAGAGGGGCTGTCTGCAGTTGTACCTTACAGCTCAGCAACAAGCATTTCTGAACAACTCTGCAGTCACCTCTTAGTGAGAACCACTGTCCACCAACACCTGCTGCCATGTCAAGCTCTGAACTGGGTGGCTGTGGGCCTGAAGCTGGCAGAAAAATTGCAGCATTGCCATAAGAATGAGAAAGAATTAAAAGGGGGGGGGGTAAGGAAAGGGAGAGCGTGATCCTATTTGTTACTATTTATTACAGTTTTTATACACTTTGACATGACACAGGTCATCAGACAGGCAAGGTCCTGGCTTTGCACACCCCCAGGAAGCCATCTTATCAGGCAGGCTGAGAAGGAAGAAATGGCAGCTCTCCTCAGGGGACCACACCAGGGCAGGCCCTTGTCTCCTGCACCCACCTGCCACAGCCCAGCAGCCTGGCCTTACATGCCTGATCACAGCCCAGGTGGTGGTAGGCCATCTCTGTGGCAGCCCAGCCACAAAGGGGCTGGATGCTCTCCTGTTCAAAGCCATAAAGGACCATCCTGGGGCTCACTGTCAAGCTTTCCTCACGGGGGGCAAAACAAGGGGCCCCTGAGAAGCATCTTGTCATGTCGAGGTTTGTTCAGGTTTTTTTTAAAGACTCTGTTAATGTCTCACTGGCGCAGCAAGATCACTTGCAAGGCAGAGGAGTATCCAGTGCCTCTTCCTTGCATATCACCGGGTTTTGCTCTATCTCGAAGTCTGGGAAGAGAAGAGCACAAGGAAGCTGAAAATACTAATTAGCAGCGACTGGCTGTCAGGAGAAAATGTCCCTCACTGGTAAATTAGTACAGCTTTCTCTGATCAGGTGTCCTGCTCTTTCTGCGAGGCATTACCTCCAGACATCAGGTCACTCAGATGCTGAAACCCAGGCGAGATGAACAGCTGGCCTGCTCCGATAAGGCAATCCCAATGGCTGCCAGGTAATGCTGGTTTCACTCCAGTTCCTGCAGGACACACAAATGCAGGGCAGCTGGCTTCCTCCAGGTCAGAGGACAGGTGCTGAAGGAGTCATACAAGGTACATCTCCATCTTCATCCCAGATGACTGTGATGCTTCACATGCCATGGTAAATTTTCAGACAAAAGGCTATAACTCTTAACATTCAATAAGCTCCTTCACTTTCTGGGATGTGGTGTGCCATGTCAACATTGCAGGACACATGGTTTTAGGAAGTAAAGCATATTTTCCTCACTTGATATTTGCATACATCAGTATCTGTCATGCTCAGCACATGGCTCTGCAGTTCTTCACCACTGGCAAAACTCAGCCCATGCATGGCTGTGTTGCCTTCCTGTTACTGCAGTCTGCGCCTGGGGGAAGAGCCAGGCTGGTGCAGAGAGTCCTCCCCTACAGCTCTGCCAAAGCAAGCTGGCCCTGCAGTACCCTCTGCTGTTTTGCTGCTGACATGTCCCAGGAGGCAATTTTCACTGCTTAGTTGCCTTTGCTAGGGAGTGGGAACATGAACACATTTCCTATCCCCTCCTAAAAGGAGGGAAGCAAATCAGCAAGCTGTGTCCTCTTCAAAACCTCTTCCTTGGAAAGCACCTCCACTGTCACATGCCGGGGATTCCTCTGCTGGGGAGTGGAAAGCACTCATGCACCCTTGGGTGGGCTGCGATGCTAAAAACCATCAGTCACATATCCCTTCCCATATCCTCTGATCAGCACTGCAGTGAAAGATGTGTCTTTGAGTGGTAACTAATTGGAGACAAAGGCCAGCAGGGGAGGAAGATATTATTACCCACCTTCCCCATCCAGAACGTTTACGTGTGGTGGAAATGAGAAAGGAGGTACCAGTCAGGGAGACATCTCAGCTTGTCATAAAAGAGCCCAGCTGCTCTGCCACAAAGCAGCCATCAGTTACCAGGAACATAGAAAACAGTAAGAGATATTTCTCTTCTGACAGTTTTTTTGGGGGGGGAGAGAGGGGGAAGTCAACTTGATCTCAGGGAGAGTGATCAAGTTGCTGACAGGTTAAAAACAACAGCAAGAAAAGCTTTAATGTTCAAGTAGAAGAAAAAGCCAGAAAGAGTATGGACAGTCAGCTCCATTAAGACAAAGCTCTTTAGGGAACATGCAGTTATAAACTGCTTCAGAAACATTCGGTCTCGGCATTCAAGCTGAAAGCTTCTTTTTGTAAGGGATCCCTTTGATATTTCCTTGCTTGAAGTTATGATTCCACCATGCAGGGGAAGGGCTTTCAGAGGAGGAAAGCTAGAAGTGGTATGTATATGGGTTATCCCCAGGCACCTGTTACTGTTTTACTTTGCCGTTATATCAAGTGACCAGTTGATTTATACCATCCTGAAATCATATCCTGATTTTTCAAGGAGACAGAAAGATGTGCACCACTAAGAGCTGGCAGTTCACCAGTCCTAATGTTCTCTTCTGGAGGACACTGGCAAGAGGCCATGCAATAGGCCACAGGATGCACGATACCCCCCCACTCCAACTCATTAGGGCACAGCACAACTCCCAAGACCTCTCCCTGTGGTTACAGGAAAAAAGCTGCTGTGGAGGACAAGTCAGAGTAGAAGCTTCTGTTTTTCCCCCCCCGATAGAGATGCTCATCTCCTCTGCCTAAAGCCATCCCATAACACCCATGCAGTAACATATTTGCCCATCACTCAGATACTTCAACACAAAGCGACAATTCAAATTAGAATCACTTTCACACAGCAGATTAAAATCCAGCATGACTTCCATCCCCCACTCCACAGAGGGCCAAACTCACTCTCCCTCTGCTCCAGCTAGAGACAAATGAACAGGCTCCACATTTCTGAAGTACTAGGTCTACCTGCCATCCATAGGGCACAGGAATCACAACATGCATTGGGGTCACAGTACTCAAAACACTCTAAAATCTCAAGTTAACTTTTGTCCTGCAAACACCCACAGAAGCAAGGAGAAACTATAAAACCTACTATTTGTCTACAGCTGAAATGCTACTAGCTCAGGAACAGCAAGACTGTGCTTTGCTTAAGGATAGGAAGAGAAGATTATCCTACAAAGCTGGACAGCAGGGAAACTGGAGAGAAGCGGGATGTACCAGAAGGTAGCTAGAGCTCAGCATTTCTCTCACATGAAGGATGCCATGGTGTTTTCAGGGACTGTAAGCTAGGAGGATGTCAGCAGGAAGTTCTGGTGGAGTCACAGTACAAGGTGGTTTGAATGCAGGCATGTCCATATCTGCTTCCGTTCAAGTTTCAAGGATGGAATACAACATTCTTCCATGACCTTCAAGAGCTGCTGCCCACAGCACTAATGCAAAACAGCAATACCTCATGCTATGTGATTCCTTTGCATCTTCCAGGCAACTGACCACAAGGTGCCACTGACTTGCTGCCAGCACCACCAGCTGGAGCAAACCATCCAGCACAGTTACTCGCCAAGTAAGGTTAGGCTAACGGAGAGGCAGGCTTTGTCCTAAGCATCTTCCTTCCCCTTCAACAGGGAGGTGAGGAGAGATATAAGGTGACCACTCTCAATAGGGTGCCACCATAACATCCATTTGACTTCCAGAGCTGCCATTCACACACTATTAATGGGTGTCATCAAGCCAGAAAGAAAACTGGATTGAGAAAAAAAAAGACAGCTAAAGGGTGAATCTACACAAGGCTAAGATGAAGTTGGCCAGGGAAGGGTGAGACCACAGCCAAGAAACCAAGGCATTGACTTCGCCTTCCCACTGAAGGCAGACACATGATGTACATGACGTCAACTGCAAGCCTCAGGATTGTGTGCAATGCCTTGCTGGGCCTCAACTGACCAGAAGCATCTGTGGTCAAAAGAAAACAGGTGTCTCTTCTCCTGTGTGCTTTTGTAGGAAACCAAAGTGCTCCATGCCAGTTGCTATGATCTGTTGCATACAGAAACTAAGATGGATGCAATACAGAGCCTCCAGCTTTAAGTACTGTGGCTGCTCACCTCTTCAACGCCTGGAAGCACAGCATCTTTGGACTCCACACTTTCCATGGGCTTTCACTATTTCAACTGTTCTCTCAAGCATCCTGTCCTGTCCTGCTCTTTGACGGACTAAGCCTTGGTTATTTTAGATGCCACATGTCCAGCCACAGCATGATAGCTGTACACTGTGGGACAAAGCAGCTCTTAACCCTCTATACAGAGCACATGAGACCCGAAGATAAAGTGGTCTTTGTTGACAGGATTTTGGCTCAAGACAGATCTTCCAGAAGTCATCAGAATAGACCAGCATCTGAACACACCTTCAGAGTCCATGATAAAACCCTCCACTTGAACAGATTGTTCTTACTGTAACTACCATAATACTAATAGCAGCATAATTATATAATTCTCCAGCCCCCGGTTTAAAAGAAGATCTGCTCAGAGAAGACTAGAAAACTCTACTGAAATCCAATAATGGCCTATGAGACACCAATTTAATTTTATCCAAGAAGTACTTGGACATTGCAAGGGTACGGTATTGCATGCTAAAGAAAACTTCAAGCTGGACTTCCAACTCCACTGGAATCTATCAGATATTCTTCCCAGTATCCTTCAGCTGTGCTGGACTCCCTTGTAACTAATCTCCTCTCTCCAGCTAAAGCCAGTCTCACTGTAGGAATTTCCATGGTTCCAGAGATGCCTCAGTACATTCTGATCCTTCAGACGCTCTCAGAAGCCACAGTTTTAATCTTCTCAGCACAACTAGTCTAGGCACTCTTTCTGCTAAAGGAGAAGCGGCACTTCTCCTATCCTCTTCTCTCCCTCACTTACATCCGATATCCTGGAAGGACTCTTTCTCAACCCTGCTTACCATCTCCTCAAAATATCTGGTTCCAAGAACGCTGCTCTGATGGCCCTGGAGATTGCATCACCGCTTTGCTCCAAGATCAGGTCTCTCAAGACATCAGAGGGTGAGCTGAGGCATTGCTCTTTGCACTCTGCAGTATACACACCCCAAGGATGCAAGGCCTTTCTCTCAGCCAAATACAGTACTACTGTTGCTCACTGCTTCAAGTGTGCAGCGGTTACAGCACTGCAAAATGGAGTTGGCCAGTTCTTTTGCTTCTTGACTCTGGTGTCTTACAGGAAAGGTAATGGAATGCTCCATCATGAGACAAGGAATAGGAAAGGAAAAAGGGACAAAACTACACAAAAAAGCAACTTATGTCTTCAGACAGGCCATGGGGTAATCAAAGAAGTATGCGAGAACTCCCAGCTAGTCTCAGTGTCTTACACAGAGCGACAGGACAAAACCATTTTGTCTGAGCATAAAAGAAAATTATACTTTCAGAGACCTCAAGTGAGGTGTGTGGTAACACAGACTGTTGTTTCATAGGTTCTCTCCCCTCACTCACCACCTTCACAGCTCACCACCCCTCAGTTGTCAGTTGTATGAATTCAAGTTGTCAATCATATGAAAGCCTGCTTTGTAAAGCCAAATCAGCAGCAGATCTAACCGGGTTAAAAATAAACTTCAAGAAAAGTGCCTAGGCATGGGAACAAGCAGCTGACCAGCAGAAACTTTCTAAATTACTTCACCAGTTCACTTCTCACCAAAACTGTGGTATCATGCAGATACATCCTCAGACACTCAAAACTACAGGACTTTTTTAAGCAGCGTTCAACTACCATGAACTCGCCAACTCCTCCCAGCAGCATCAGGGAAGGAGCACATCTCAAAGAGGGATCTGGAAGGAGCAGCATCAGATAACTGCTTTCAAAGCAGACCCTGGCAGACAGTCCACATATGCCAAGAAAGTGGAGTACAAGCCACAAATCCCGAGAAGAGCACCAAAATGGGCCATCAAGATTACCTTTGGAGCTGAGGGCCCATGGATGATGACAATACAGCAGGCATGTACCAGACCACGCACATAAACACTGTGCAAAGGAAAGCAGGAGAGTTCCTGGGGACCAGGTGACAGCCCATGCAACAGGGAGATGCAGGTTGAACATCCCAGAAGAAGGTGAGGTGGGTGTCCTGCGAGCCTGAAGTGAGGTTGTTAAAGAAGGAAGAAGGCAAGAAGCACTTGATGCCATGGTGATGGGTAGATCACAGACCCACACAGGCAGGCAGAAACCACAGTTGCCTCCAGCTATTTTTGAAGCGGGTGGCAGTTGTTTGTGCATCCCTGGGATAAAAGCTCTCCAAGACGGATTGAGGGGAGGAGTAATTGAACCCCAGGAAGACAATAAATAAAGAGAGGCCATGGAACAGCAGCAAGATCCTAGCGGCCATGGAGAAGAGCTGGCCCTCCATCCCCGCCCTCTTTCCTCCCCCATCCATCACCAACCACTTGGGGTTTGGCAGTGCACTTACTTTCCCACAGTAGCCAATCTATTACTGTTTGGAGAGGCTTCCCAGCCTCTTCCTTCCCCTCCTCCCCTCCTTTCAGGCCACAGGGGTCCCACTTGGCAGCCCCCGATCCCCCTCTTCTCTGAATGTCTGGTGACCAGCCAATCCCATGCAAAGAGCATTAACCCCTCTTCACCGGGAACAGCAGGAGAAACCTGACTCCATGCTGAGAGGTTTCTCTAGGGTGTCTCTCCCTTCTTCTCTCCTCCCCATCCCCTTACACCCCCACCCCCCACCTCATTCTCTTGCCTCTTTCCACTTTCCTTTTATTTCTCAAAAACTAACTCCAGCCCTGGGAGTGTCACGTCTTCCTGAGAATGTTACACGAACCCATGGGACTTTTTCTTGGACCAAGAACAGACCCTTATTTATTTGTCTCTTCTGCCTTTGTTCTTCATTTCCTCTTTCAAGACTTAGGCAAGACCTCGACACAGTGCCGCCTGGATCCCCCGCTGCCACTTCACTTTGTTATTATTTTCGGAAAGAAAGCACTGATAGGCAGAGACCTCTTCAATGCCTTGCCCCAAGGCAGAAGTGAATCAGCCCAGACTCCCACCTCTGGGGTGGACAAAGGGCACAGACTCAGGGTCTCTGCAGAGCACCTCGGGCTCCAGCTTGCAGAGTCAACCCCCTGTTTATGTAATCCTTCTGATTGCAGCATCACAGCCCCTCAGATTAAATCCACACGAATCAAATCTTCAGTAACGGCTCTATGCCGGTAACAGGCATATGGTACCACATAAAGGGGCAGTTTCCCAGAATGAAATCAAAAGCCTCCTAATGCACTTAACTCAGGGTCACATAAATCTCTCTTCTGCCTCCCACAGATGGCTGGATCTTGTTTACAGGCATTGCAGCAGGCCTGGGTCTCAACAATATGTTTACTTCTTCTGTACAAACATTTCCTTTCACTAAGCAAAGCAGTACCCTGATCAAACCAAGTGGAAAGGACTGGGAGCAGGTCTACGGGGAAAGAGGGAAGAGACCTAGTCTTCGTCAGTGAAATCAAATGCCATCCTGGACATCACACAGGTCTTGGGACCGTTTGTCTTCACATGCTTCCCTTAGATGGCCTTATTTCTTGAGAAGGATAAGGAGGAATTTTGCATTTAGCCAGTTGCCAACGTCCCTGACAAGAGGTAAAACCATTTGATGAAAGAATGGATTTTGTTTCAGGCTGAAGAACCTGACAACCAGGCCAGGGCCAGGTGGGACAGCATAGCTTGTCCAAGGGACATCTGGTGATTATCTGGCTGCCTCCTCCCCAAATGCAAAAGCCACAAACCGACACTGTGCGGATAAAACCAGGGAAACTGAGCATTTCTGCTCAACAGTACAGTAGACAGAGTAGTTTACTGCCACAATCACTTGATTACAGGCCAAGTTCCTTTCCCTCTCCACCCTCAGCCCTTTCCCTCCTCTTTCAGGTCTTCAGTAACACAAACATTTACATTGAACTCTGTTTCTGAGAAGTCAGCTGCCACAGCCAGGTCAGAAAGGAAGGAGAAAAGGAAGGCAAAACTCATGTGCAAGCACACCACAAAAACTGGCGGTGAACGAGAAAGATGTGCAATGCAGGGGGGGGGAAGCCACAGTCATGTTGAAGTTGCCAGGACAAGCAGGGCAGGAGTGGGACAGCCCATCTGCATGGTGCAGCAACCTGCCACAGAGAGGCAAAGGGCGAGAGGGCATTAAGCTCGTATGTAGCTGGGATGGGTGCTCAGCCTGCTCTGCTCACCTTCACAATGCTCCTGTGCTGCAAGAGCCTGTAAAAAACTGCCCCAGCCTCCCTCTGCCCTCAACTGGTTGCTCTTTAGGGTTTAATCCCTGAGAAATGATGGGAATTTCAGCTGTACAGTTTGCTGCTCAACCACCTGATCTTTCAAGTCTTCAGGTCCTGATGATCTCTTGTGAAGTCCAGTGGACCGTGTCACACCAAACCTAAAAAACACTTTGGCAGGACAAAGATGGGCCTTTGAAAGAAAAAAAAAATGCTCTCAAGCATGTGAGTGTTTTTGAGAGCAATCCCAATGATTCCTGCCCCAGATCCACAGCACAGCCCTGTAATTGAGGCAGGGACCAAAACCAAGCACCAGATTCACTGTCTCCAGCTTGACACCATCTCTTTACTGCAAGACTCAGGAACCTCTCTCACAGTCCCAAGCCACAGAGATGCAGTACCACACACCTGAGTGCTGTGGAAACTAGAACGGGATTTTCAGGACAGTTCAGCTGCAGAGCCATACGTGAAGAAACACGGGCAGAAAGGAAACCCACAGCACTTTCTCATCACTAAGTGATAGGCTCTGGATGCCTGACAAACTTCCCTCCCCCCCAGCGCTCACGGGAAGCGAGAAGACTCTGTTCCAGAGCACAACTGCACTATCAATAATTCAAGAGACTGCTAAATTATGCAAAAACAATCCCATCGTCCCCCTGGCCAAGCTGTATGCAGGTGTGGTCAACCCTTGCTCCAAAAGTTGCTGCTAGATAGGGCTTTCGAGGCCACAGAGGCTCCATGCCAATAGCACATATCTGACAGCAGAACAGCCGCTTGCTAACAGTCAGGCCTGCACCAAACCACAGCACGACAGGAGGTATTTGGGGACACAGGGCTGATGGGGAAACAGCAATTCCTTTAACCCACCTCTTCTCTAGAGACCTCACGTGACCCTAGAAGAAAAGCGGCAAATCACGTCCCCTTCAAGTGAGGCTGCTTGGTACATCTTGCCTCCATCGATCCTGGTTAGCTGGCGAGAGCTGCAGCTGGACAGCACTGGCACAGCGAGGCAGAGAGGAGAGGACTGCTGGGGCAGGCAGGAAGAAGAAAAGGGAAGTGAAAACGCTCTGGGGGTAGTAAAGAACGAACAGTTTTGCTAGCACAAGTAACGTACAGGGAAGGTTGAGCTGAAAGCAGACAGAATCTCAGTCTACTTTTCTGTCCCATTCCTTTGCCTTTGGGAGATATTGCCTCCCTGAATATCAGGGCCACCGAGGTTTCCCTTGGCAATGGGGTCATTAAATAACAGCGTGCAGCTCACACCGATCACTCCAGGGCACCGCTCTCCTGATTTACCCTGCCCTTTGCTCTGCCTCAGAGCCAGCCCTCGCACTACAAGCTCCATGAAAACAGGACTTCCTCGTACGCAGCGAGCACCATCCACTTTCAGCTCCTACGCAGGCAAACCCTTCTTCCAAAGCCCTACCTTTCACGGCTGCTGCAGCCTCCAAGATCTGCCCGTGCCCAACATGCTCAGTCTGCACAGGCCTCCGTCCTCCTCCTTTTCCAGGCTGCCCAGCTAGACGCATTTGTGCCAGAGGAAGGATGAATCGAAAGCACTACCATAGCCCTCTCCAGCCTCAGCACAACCAGCTTAAAATCTCAGGGCTCCAGCTTGCCTTCCCCTTCTTTCTTAAAGGGCTCAGCATCTAGGAGAGAGACTCCCTTTCATGTCTCTCTCTGCCACGCTGTCTCTCTTGCTTTCTGTTCAATTCCAGTATCTGCATGCCGAAACAGGGGATCCTCACGCAGATAAAGTCAGCGTAGCAGATACCTGTGTTTAGATCACAGCTTTCACCGTTGCTGAAGCCGTTATGAAGCCGGTCTAATTTGCATTAGTCTTTCAGTATGCTTCAAATCTGCTTGCTGCAGCTTTGGTATCATGCAAGACACATGCAACGGTATCCTGAGATAAAAATTACCCCAAAGCCTTAAAGTGATGGCAGAGTCTGATTCTGCTTGCTAACCCTGGCCCAACCTGTAAGGAGTTCCACACTGAAGGGAAAACGGTACTCGTAGGGAAAGGCAGCAGGGAGCTGGGATTACAGATTAGGCAGCAGATCAAGGAGGAAGCGATAGCTGCAGTGGAAAGGGCAGTAGGATCCAAACAGTGACAAGAAAGTTATCGATAACCCCTGGCTCAGCACCTGCACCCAGCCGTTCTCCAAGACTTCCAAGTCGGCCAGCAGCGAAGCAAGCACAGGAAGCGTCATGCTTCAGTCACTGCTCTCCCCTGCGTGTGCCACTGGGTATGCTGCAGCCTTGCTCCATGCCTCGGTTTCCCTGGGTGGGAAATGGGAAGGACACTTTTCTACCTGCAGGTGAGGGGCTTGCCTAATTAAAAGAAGCTTAAATGGGTTGCTCTGAGGCCTTTGGAGAGAAACCTTGCCATAAAGCGCAACACATTGAGATGATCCTCAGAAAGAAGAGTTGCCCCCGCTGCTTCTCTCCCTCTGGACAGCCACATCCACCTCTCCTGCTGCTTGCAGCTTGTGCATTACAGGCTGAAAAAGCCTGCTGGCAGAGCTCAGTTTGCTCATATCCCATAGCCATGGCCAATTTTTTGAGGAGAAAAATAAAAAAAAAAAGAAGAAAATACTATTTAGACACAGGCCTAGCTGTGGAAACAGGGGACGTTAACTGAGCTCATCAATCCGCCTATTCAACTTGAGGGCGGGGGGGGATGTGTGTGTGTTACCTCGGTATGAAAGGCCAAGGCCGCCACAGCAAGCAGCTCAGGTAACTTTTGCTATCCTGAAGCAGAGAATAATCACTTCCTAAATCACAGCTCAAGAACAAGCCCTCGCTTTTTGTAAGGCAGCCAGCTCCCTTCATGCTGCTTCTTCCCTCAGCCTGCCTGATGAGAGCTCAGGGCACAGTGCTACACTCCCTTTCACCGATCAGCTCTACCAGGCAAGTTTCTGAGCACAAAAATACACCCACCCTGTTCCAGGCGTTCAGAGGTTTGAAGAGCAGGAGGCACCTGTTGTGCTTCAGGAGGAGCGCGAGGGAAGTAAAGGGTTTGCGCTGCAGGGAGCACAAAGAAGTCAGAAAGGGAAGGTAAAGAAATCATGTTTCTGCCTTCCTGATAGCTGCAGCCAGAGTCCATTTCACAGGGACAGAGCCATGGAGTGCTCTTACGCACCCTACACTGCTGCTCCAGCACACAACATCTCTTCCCATCTCCTCCAGGAGAAGGTAGAACTCAGCAGCTCTGTGATTGCAACTCTGCCCTAGCCCCTGGGACAAGCATCTGGTCCTGGCAGCCTGCATGGCATTGCTACTACAGCACAACCCTGACCCGCACAGCCCAGCCCTAGCAAGACACTCTCCTAACTCTATCAAAAGCACCCCAAACCTGACCCAGAGCTGCCCGTGATCCCAGGCTTGCCCCCCCACCACGCAGCTCTGCCAAGGCTCCTCAAGGCCAGCCTGCAGCACTGACCTGACAGCACAGTCCACGCGTGCACTGCAGATGTGTCACCACCTTTCCAAGAACATCCAGGACAGGGGACAGCGGGCATTCCCCAGATGTCCCCTTGCATTGCACTGCCCATGTGCCTACCTTCCTCAAATTTCAGATCTCGCTGTAATGCTTCGTTGTAGTACCAAAAGATGCCATCCTGTCATCAGGACAAATGCAATGCAGCCTGACCTTTTGTTGCAGAACTGATGGGTGACAGTGACAGTAGAGAAAAGCAGATGGGGACAACTAGCCACGCTCTTCTACTTCTACAGTCAGGGCTGATAATGTGAACCAGCCCTTTGAGACACCTTACACTGACCTAAAGATGTGAAGATGCCTCTGGTGCCAGTCAGTACCCCCTCCACCATCCTCTCTGCTGGAGTTATTGTCAGCTGTACCAGCCTTCGTTAGCACCACCTCCTCCAGCTACATCCCACTGATTGGGTCACAGATTCTAACAATGTACAAAGGCCTCATTTTAGAGCAACTAACCCCACCTAAAACCTAATCAGCCTTTAGGAATGAATGCTGGCCGAGCTTGCCCCATCTATCCATCAGCAAATTCCCCCACTTCCTTCTTCCACCTTTATGATCCAGTGCAGGGGCTGGGGGGGGTGGGAGGGGGAAGATGTTAATTTGTGTTAGCAGGTGCACCTTAAAGATACTATTCTGCCAGCTCAGACGCAGCAAGCTGAACACTCACCTATGAACCCTGCCACGAGACAGTTTTTCTCTGCTTGCTGGCAGGTCAAAGCAAGGGAGGGACAGGGAAACTTGTCTGTCCTAAGGTGCCCTTCACATACTGACCATGCACAATAACATCTACACACACTGTCCTAAACAACTCCTGTACCCATGACTGCTTACGAATGCCAAATTTATTGAGGGCATAAACTTTACAGAAGTCCACACATTCCATAGCGAGTGCACCCAGCAGGACCTGTGTGCATCACTACATGCACCCAGCAAACACCCACCCACGTTCATCACACAAGCATCCCTTAAAGACATGCAATAAGCATGTTACACTGATCTGGCAGGCTACAAAGTCACACCGTGCTTAACCAGTTGTGCGTGGGAGAAGGAGGAGAAAGGTAAACACAAGGCATATGGGAAATGTATGAGCACACAAACTTCGTAGGTACTCTCCCCAGGCAAACATACCAAGTGTACCTGTGCTTGCTGCTGTGCACCTGGCTGAGGTTAAGCGCGTTCTGTGACCACAGAGCAGCCCCAGCAACCCTCCAGACCAGCTACCCCTGTCTCATGTTGGGCACAAGTACTCCAGATGAATGTTTACAGTTGTGAGCATCCCCTGGAACTAACATCTGGGCAAAGACACACACACTTTTCCCCCCTCCTCTTCTTGTCCTCCTTGCTAAGGCAACCCCCGTGTTCCACGCAGGCCACTTTTTCCAACCTTACCAGCATTTTCAGGGAGGCAGATAGCAGCTCAGCCCCTGAACCCCATTTGGAAATGGTCCCTCACTCTCCAATGGAGACGAGCATCAGCAGCACCTCAGACCAAAGGTGTGCCAGCATGAAAGGCAGCAGCTGGGCCACCACATTAGGAGCAGGGCAAGAAAACTCACCTGCAGCTAGCCAGAATCCCTCCCCTCTCCTAAGGATATAATTGCCACATCCAGGGCATTAATAAACAAGCTATGCAGATATAACTGAGAGTCCTCACAGAGAGGGAATGTTATACCTTGCAGTGGATTTCTAACCACTACTGCAAAATCACCTGAGGGTGTAAAGGGGCTATAAATCTTCCAGGGACTTTTATGACACGCAGTGGCTTCACTCCTGTTCTGCAGTTTGCAATAGCTTTCATTCACAGTCTGCTTTATATTGCTACAGGGAGGCTGCAGGCTCCTGGGGAACAGCTCACAGGACTGCTCTTCTCCCACCCCAGCTTGAAGGATGTGTTCCCAGCACCACTACTGAGGCTGAAAGAAACAGCACAGGTACTATGGCTGTGTTTAGGGGGGCTTTGGAAGCTGAGGGGGGGGTTGGGGAGCCCATTGGTTTTCCCTCCCCTCCAAGATGGCCCTCTGCCATCTGAGGGTCAAGCAATGGTAGGTTCTGCTTGATTTCAGCTCTTCCCAAGAGGAGCTGGCAGCAACCAGGCTTCAACAACAGGGACTTGCAAGCGATTTGTAAGTCACAGGCTCCAGCTGGACTCAAACACCACTTACACAGGTAGGATCTACAGAGCACCAGAGCCACCTTTTGGGGAGGGGGGCTGAAGGGTTCCTGCTGACTCACACCCTGCTGGGGTGGGGAAGACAGGGGCAGGAGTAGGTGGAAATTTGAAATTCAGTTTGTACAAGGCTGCTGGTGACTCAAGTCATACTTGTTAGCAGTGGTGCCACCGAGTGTTTTCACGGGCTTGAACTTCCCACTCAAGGGGAGGGATTTGGAGTTAACTGGAGGGCCATTCTCTGGGAGGGGAGATGCTTGGCTCCTACGCTGTGTGCTGGAGACAGGGCAGGCTCTCTCCTGACCCAAGCTCTGCCCTAGGACAGAAGGGAGAGGTGCAAGACCCCAGCTTCGGCTCTGGCAAACAGGCAGGGCTCCTGAGCAACCCAGGCACAGCTCACAGAAACACAGCCAGCAGAAACCCATGGAGGAAAACAACGGGCTGAGGCACTGAGAGGAGCCTCTCTCCACCCCACTCTGCACTCCCTCCCTTGCGGAGCTGTCTGAGCAAGTCTAGAGCTGCAGCAGATGCCGTGTTCCCCATCACCCTTGTCACACTCACCCAGGGAGCAAAACTCTCACAAGGACAGAGCTACGCCAGCCTGTGCCGCTCCAGCAGGACATACAGTTATTTCCAGCCCACAAACAACCCGACAGCCCTGCACGAGCGGGGAGAACTTGGGTGCCCACATCCCTCTGCAGCCAGCCCCCAACGGGACTGTAGCAATCCGACACGGAGATGGAGCACGGGGAGAGGGGACGCTCGATGATGATGATACACATCTATTTGTATGTATGTTTTCCCACCCACGCAACACACTCCTGTTACTCCTTCTCGCTCGCTGCAGGCTTGGCACGCGTCCCCAGCCCCTGCCCTCCTCGCAGGCCGAGCGCGGGCAGCGGACGGGCCTTCGCTGCAGTGCCCCGGCCAGAGGGTGCCTCCATCCCCGGCGAGCCCGCAGCTGCGGGCAGGGGGCTGCCAGCGTCGCCTCCCTCCTCCCCACCGCCGCTGCTCCCTAGCAGGGGATGCCGGGATTA
>VZTL01031604.1:33895-65716 GCA_013400535.1 Scopus umbretta
TGTTTGGCGGGAGGGAGGCAAGGCGAGGTGGAGATGTGCGAGCCGCCTTGCCCGGCGACACACAGGAAGTTTTGCTGCGGTGCCAGAAATAGAACCTGCGTCTGCTGAGTCTCGATCCTGCGCCCCAACCGCAAAAGCTGCCTTTTCTTAATTCAACTTTTTCCCTGCCTTCTTCCTCGTCGGGCCCATCTTTGGAAAGGGAAACAAAGATGTGCCAGGCCAAAACAACCCCCCCCCCCCCACCCCCGGCCCAAGGGCACCGCTACTAACACGCTGAAGCGCAAGCGTGGGACCTTACCCCTTGCGGCCAAGAGCTAACGAGAGGTCAAAAGGAAGCAGAACCAGAGTACACCCTTCCTCGCAATTTGATGGGAATTTAGAAAAACAGCGCAATTAAAAACAAAGCATTAGTGCCAACGCCCCTCCAACCCGCCATTTGATCAGATGGGCGAGCTGGGCAGCTTGGTGAGGAGAAGGGGAGAAGAGGCTCTGTTAAACTGCCGCCGCCTGCTCCCCCGAGCAGCGCTCGCAGCAACCCAGTGGGGATGCATAAGAGTCTGCCCTATGGACTGATCTTCTGCCTGTTCTCCTCATCTTACCCAGCTGGCACCAGAGGGGGCTTCCTTGGGAAAGGGTCGTCCTAATTTTGAGTTTTAAGGCCATGATGGAGACTGTGTCAGAGCTCAGGCATAAGTGAAGGGGAATTTTCCCCACTACAAACTCAGCTAAGAATGATTAAGACACCCAGAGGTCAGCCGGATTCAGAAATCCCTCAGGAGTACTGCGGAAGCACTCAGGGAAAGGAATGAGGACGGAGGAGGAAGACAACGATACAGCAAGTGAAGTTGTCACCATATGAAGGAGGTCGTTTTGTGACAGAACACAATACCGCACCAGCTCAAGTCCTTGAGGACACTGAAAGGCTCCATCTTGATGACAGCAGTAGCGTATCGGTGGGAACATGCTGGCAAGACAATAACATTCCCATCTCTGTGGGCGTGGGATGAAGTCGCTCACCCACAGGACGATGCTTTCCGGGATGGCCATGGGTCCCTTAGGAGAAAAATGGACTTGAAGGGAGCCCTCAGCTTCTGCATCCCCAGGGGCAATTTGGCAGCGATGATTCAATTTGTATCGAGTCCACAACTGCTTTTTTTTTTTGAGAGGGCTGGCAAGTGACAGCATTAGCCTTGCTTGGGTGGGTGATTTCAGCTCTAGGAGTATAAATCCTATTAGGGATGAGCAGCAATCACTGATTCATTTCTCCCAGCCAGTGAACACCCATCACAGAAGGGGTGGTTGGCACTAATGGGAAGAAAACTATTTTGGACCACCTTCTCTCACAAAACGTTATCCCTTTGCTTCAAATATTATCCCCAGAGCAGTTTGAAGACAGCCAACACTTTTCCGTGCTAATGTGGTAAAATTAAAGGCTTACAGGCTCACCCGGAGGTTGCAAATGTTCAGGAACATCAGACCACAAATCGAGAGGCAGAATAACATCCCTGCGCATGGAGAGGCAGCTGCAATACCACAGCTCCCCTGTCCTGTGACAAACAGTGTTTGCCACTCTGAGTACTCCTAACTAGAGAAACAGGCTCCTGCAGCCTCCCTGGAGGTGTTTGCCCCTGTATTGCACCCTGCAAAGATTTGGGGGGGATTTTAGCTTCACCTTTCAATGTTTGCGTGAGGAAAGACAAGATTTTGCTCTTCTTCCCCAGGCTAGCTCCAGAGCAGAATGATGCAGAAGGCTGCTGTTTTCAGTGTGTCCTAGTACCTTACCAGATGCAACAGCATGCTGGTAACCTCCTTCAGCCTGGCACAGCTGTATCCGTACTTCCTCCCAAGTGGGACCTTGTTTCCAGAGCTGTGTGGTTCTGGTTTGTGGGCCCAGACAGCAGGACTCTTTTTTATTTTATTTTATTTTATTTTATTTTATTTTATTTTATTTTATTTTATTTTTTAATGGTATTGTGCGCTTCAATGGTATTGTGCGCTTCAATGGCACCAGACTGAGGCTGTAGGCTTAGATGTAGTATCCAAGCACCTCGTGATTTCTAATTTAGTTAGCCATCATACCGACTCCAAAAGGTAAGAACCCCAAACCTTTGGCTCTCTTTTACATAAAAGGAACAGAGGATTAGAAAAATTATGTGCTTTGCTGGAGGCCAAACAGAAAGGCTGTGGTAGGGGAGAAATTTGACTGTGGGTCTCAAATTAGCACCCTAGCCATTGCTGTCTGTGTAGTGTTCTCTCTCTGCTTTGCATAACTTCAGTCTGAAGCATGCTGGACAAGCTCCCTTGGGATAAAGAGTCATTTTTAGCCCATTTTCTTACAGAAATGAAGCTCTCGCAAGCATGTTGTCTATCTGCCTGTCTATCAGCCGCCCACGATACGGTTTGAATCCACTGGCCAATTTCAAGCGAACCCGGCAGCAAGGAAGGGATCTTACAGCAAAGCAATTCGGATGAGCTCCATGATGCGCAGAAATAGGGGAGGGAAGAGAGGGAGAAAGCAGAGCATGCCCCTGTGTGCCTGCGGGCCACGGGGCGGCCGGACACCGCTGTAGGCATAGCGTGTGATGCTTTCTGCCCCTCTCTGGTGCGAGAGCGAGGGATTGAGCTCAGGGCATGACACGCGGGGCTTACTGGGCTGGGAAGGAGTTGAGCGTGCTGCAGGGATGTCCTGGGTGCGCACACAAATGTGGCGGAGACCGTTCATCCCGCCCCTGGCAGAGCAACTTCTGCTCTCTGCGCTCCCTAACCCCCGCCGGCTATTCCTCCGGGAAAGCAGCCGATTAACATATTGCAATGAGTTAACCTTAAATGGTCTAAAAATCCAAACCTCTGCGTGCAAATTAATTCTGATGGAAGACGTGAGCTAAAACACCGCCTGCCACAACTGAGCCCTCGTCTCACCTTGTTTGCTAACCGAGGCACTCTGTGTTTGTGACTGAAGCCAAGGTGGACTCTGTGGCGACGCGCTCAGCCCCATGACAATTTGCACCTCCCCCACCCCATCCTACTGCCTTGCCAGGTGCAAGGCTTTGAAGCGAAACATTGTCCTCTGTGGGTTTTTTTAGGTTTTGGTGGCTGGGAGCTGTGACATGGCCCTGTTTTCTTCCTTTTGGGCAGCACCAAATGTGGGTGGCATGGGCAGGAGCCTCTGGGCAGGGTGTAAGGCATGTGCTGGGCTTTACAAACCCCAGGTAGCTACGACCTGCCAGCCAAAGGCAAGGGGTGGAAAAGTGCTTCTCCGTCACTTCTGGGTGAACGTGGTACACATCCAAGGGGCTGTGCCTAAGGGTTTGCTGCTACAGAAAGAGGTAACTCTGCCAGTCCCTTTCCTAAGAGGAATTACAAAAACTTCCTGCTCAGTCGCTATTAGGCGATCGTTTTTTCACCATGTGGCTTTTGCTGATAAGTGATTCTGGGGCTCCCTGTGTGCAAGTCATGTGGCATTTGGTTAACTCCTTCACAGTGCCTTACAGAGCCCAGTTAATGGTCGCAGAGCCGAACTTTCACTGTCACCCTTTTCCCAGAAGATCATCAAAAGGTCACCACTTTTCCCCCTCTTCGAGATTACAGTCCTTTTAACGCCCTTTTGAGCTAGACTCTGCAAACAAAGTCCTCCTTTGAGCCAACCAGTCTTGAAATCCAATGTCCTTGTTCATTTTGCACTGCTGGTGGCAGGGAGGGAATCAACAAAGTGATATTTCTATCGTCGGTCACAAGGCAAACGGCGTAAGACAATGATATTTATCTCCTCCTTGAGTACTCTGAGGCCTCCGATATGAAAAAATTACAGTCACTGGCAATCACCATTTCCAGCAATCAGGCTGTAGTTGAGCAAGTGGGAAGATGAACAAGTGCTGGTACAAACACTCAGGGACTAACTCTAATAACAGGATCCACCCAGAAAAGATGCCTTGTGTGTAACAGAAACAAACAAATGCCTTTAAACTTGCACGGGCGTTAAGTAACGTAAAACTTTGCCAGATAAGGATTGTTTGCTCTCACTGAGGGGTTTCTGGCAGCCCTGCTCCTTGGATTATTTGCTGAAATGCATTTGGCTTTTTTTCAGTTTGCAATCTTAAAGGCAAAGCGATCGAGTTTCATCCTCATCTACTACTACAGAGCGATTCTGGGCAACATGAAAAATCCAATCTTTCCACAGCTGGGAGGGCAAAGGAGGGCAGCAGCCATGGCACGATTGCACTAGGTGGTGTACATGGAGGTGAGGGTGTCTGCTGCCACCAGTGCCCTGCCTGGCCCATGTCATGCCACTTGTACCTGCTAACGCCATGCCTCTCCAGCCTGCAAACTCTTTAGTGTAGGGCTATGTTTTGCTTTGGGTTTAGACCACTTGATGTAGTGGAGCTTCCCTCACTTCCTCTAAGAACAACTGAAATAGAAATAATAGCAAGTCAGTGGTGGCTTGTCGGAAGAAGCGTGAAGGAACAGCTGAGCAAAAATTTGGCCTGGCAGCAACAGAGTATGTTTCTACATAAAGCTGATAAAAAACCCACCATGCAGTCAAGAAAAATCACATGCAGCAGTGGCTTCAGAGGTATTTCTACACCAAGGAAGAAGAGGTCTCTAACAGCAGTCGTATATAAGCAGTGAAGGGCACTGAGTGTCCTGGTGTCACCGGGAGCTCTTATGCTGAATCGCCTGTTCTGAGCGTGACAGCAAACCCCTTCTTGCAGAAGAAATGCTGCCTCGCTGGGAGCTTTCTAGTGTCTTCCCCTCAGGAGCAACAGCAAGCAGAAAAGGAGAATGTCACCTGCCTTCATTTCTCTAGCTCTTGTCACTGCTTGAGCTGAGGTTAGCCTGCACCCTCCAGATCGCAGCAGGGTCAGCACCTGCCAGCTCTCCCAGTGATGGACACATGAGCCAACAAGTCATCACCATTTGGCCTTGGAAACCAAATAAACCAGAGGATTTTTTTTTTTTTTTTTCAGTGTGCAGAATTGGCCAAAACAAAGATAAAGGAGAAGTCAAAAGGAACACATCTCTACAAGTGATGTGACAACAGGGGGTGGAAGGACTCGGGGAAGATGCTGGATGCACACATTTGGGTGCAGAAGCTTTCCTTTGGGGGTGCACAGAGCTGTTGTAGTCAAGGAGCAGCAGGTGTCCTCCTGGAGGGAGGCAGTTGGCTCCTTCCTTCCCAGGGCTCAGTTTTGCTCTTCACACTTAAGAGTGTTAACTTGGTCTTGCAGACATAATTATCACAACATGAGGGGAAAAAAAGCCTAGAGAAAAGTGAACGATGCTTCCCTCTCCTCCTCACACACAGCACCCTTCAGCTATCACCTGTCATCCCTCTCTGGACCCCAATTCATGGTGTTGCAGACACCTACACTGTATTTCTCCCCACTTACCTAGGATCAAGTCAAACCAACCCACCTCCCCGCTTCTCTGAGCCTGCTGCCTCCCCATCTCGTGTGACCCTCGCATCTCACCTTGCTGCAGTCCTGACCCACTGGGAGCTCCTGAGGGAGGGCTCCGAAGTACCGTGGGGAAAGCAGGGGCAGCACACTGCAGCAAAGGGGGTTTTCTCATTTGCCACTTGGATATAGTTTCCAAATCCTCTAAAATGGAGCTGTGCCTACACATCAGAGAAGGAAGCCCTGGTCCTACAGGGATGCTAAGGGGGAAGACAAGTCCAGTACGTGCTCTGCCCAGCCTTGTCAGCCTCAATCCTCACCCCAGAGTCTCTTTCAGGCCTAAGTTCCAGCATCTCCATGTCACATTACTCACCAAATGCAGTGTCTTTAGGCACATCATTCCCTCCCAGCAGTGTCCCAGGCAATAACCACAGCCAAAACAAGGATATGTTGAGAAACACCTTCTTATTTCAAAGGCCCATCCAGCATAGCATCAGCTGTGTGCTTGGACGTACTGAGATGTGGCCTAGAGTCACTTTACCAGCATAGGAAGGAAGGAAAATGGCACACTGGTGTGTTTTGTCTGGTGGCTGCAGTTGTTTTGTTGTTTCCATTCTCTCCAGGTGAATCTTCACCTCCATCAGCTTCTGGGGCGACCCCTGGTACTGCTGATGCTGGCCACATCCAGCACCCAGAGAGGAATGGCCGCAGAGCCACTTGGCGAGTAGCATGCTCTCAGCCTGCAGTCAGAGGGATGTGGAGAGTCGCTGGGGCAGTGAGCGGGTAAGAAAGCGGTTAAGGGATGGATGGCACGAAGTGCAAGCAACCACAGGAAGCTCGCTGTGGCTACAGCGAAGAAGCACTTAACTCTTTGGTGCAATGCTGCAGGGGCTTAAAGTGCTCACCAGCAGCACAGAGAGTGGGAGGGATTTGCCTTCAAGCACCCGGGAAGGCATCCTGGGCATTTTCTGGGGGAGTTGGGACTGTTGGCCAGGACCAGGTGGGCTCACTTCAGCCAGCGGATTTTCCCTGGCTGCCTGTTTCATGGGGATGGCCCCAATGCCTCTGAATTGTGACTTTTCCTCCCATGAGTCAAAGGTGGGGGAGCCTCATTAAACTACAGCCATCCCCATCCACTTGCAGATTTGCTCCTGGGGTGGCGTTTCACAGAGTTTGCTTTGAAGTATTCCCCATGGTGCGGTGCCCACCACAGCCTCCCTGAAACCACATCCTCACCTTGGCGGTATCAGGTGAGGCACCAATCCAGCTATCCCTTCTGCTTTCCCTTGCCCTCCCGTTTTAGCCCTTGATGCTGATCTGAGGCTCCTTTGATTCGGTATCTTTTTCGGCATCTTTTCTTGTCTCATTGTCCTGGTTTCAGCTGGGATAGAGATAGTTTTCTTCCTAGTAGCTGGTATAGTGTTGTGTTTTGGATTTAGCATGAGAATAATGTTGATAACGCACTGATGTTTTAGTTGTTCCTAAGTAGTGCTTACACTAGTCAAGGACTTTTCAGCTTCTTATGCTCTGCCAGCGAGAAGCTGGGAGGAGGCACAGCCAGGATAGTTGACCCAAACTGGCCAAAGGGATATTCCATACCATATAACGTCAGTATATAAGCTAGGAGGAGTTGGCTGGGGGGCAGCGATCGCTGCTCAGGGACTGGCTGGGCATCGGTGAGCAATTGCATCTTGCATCTCTTGCTTTGTATATTATTATTATTACTAGCACTACTACTACCACCACCACTACTATTTTACTGTATTTTATTTCAATTATCAAACTGTTTGTGTCTCAGCCCATGAGTTTTCTCACTTTTCTGATACTCTCCCCTATCCCTTCAGGGCAGGGGGAGTGAGAGAGTGCTGTGTGGTGCTTAGTTGCTGGCTAGGGTTAAACCATGACACTCATTGGGATTACATCTATTGAAAAACCACAGGCTGGACTTTAACCCACCCAGCCATGCAGAGACACGACGAGTGGATTTTGGGGAGGGGATGAGCGTAGGGCCAGGAGCACTGTAGCCCCCCGTGAGGACAGCCCCACGCAAAGAGAGGCTGGTTCGCATTGCGGCCGACCTCCCCTGGGAGCACAGTGGGCGCTGCCGCCCCACCTGCCCGTGTCTGACCTCCAACATGGGCAAAGGCGTGGTGGGATTCGCAGCCAAATGAGTTAAAATGCTCCTGAGAATGCGCTTCGACTGGGGCTGGATCGATTTTCCCAGCCCCTGTGACTGATACAAGCATGTCCAGCCAGGGAATTATAAAGAAAACAAACCTGAAACCAATTTCATTGCAACCAGTGCCAGCTGCATGCGTTGATAAGGCCTTTGATAACATTGCGGAGAAGAGTTATCGATGTTGGAAAGTGCTGTCTCGTAGCTACGGCTCCTTCAGTGCTGGCAGAGGGGAGCTGGAGGCAGGTACCAGCAAGCACTTACAGCACCCAAAAAACATCCCTTGCAAGTAGTGAGCAGCCAGGGCAGCCCGGTGCCCCACGACTGGGTGGGGGCAGCGGTCAGGATGAGGAGGGAGACTTCAGCCTGTCCCACACCATGCTGGCGAGCTGCTTGCTTCGTCCCTGCTTCCACCTGGGTCGTATTGACTTACCCATGACTCCTCCACCCCAGGAGAAGGTGGGGATGTGGAGCAGAGGAACATCTTGGAGGGACAACAGCTGCCTGTCCCTTCAAAGGGGACCCTTAGGAGGGGGCTGTTGTCTACATGTGGCAACCAGCAAGTACAACACGTGCGTTATTTGCTCTCCCCTTGCATGCCTGTCTTGTCAGCTCTTCACCTTATTTTATTGCTTTTTTTCTGAAGTACCCGTCAGATACAGAGGCTTATCAAAGCATTCCGGAGATAACCATTCAGACCGTCTTGGGAGGGGTGACAGACACAGGCCTGAAGGCCAGTGGGATCACCATTGGCAGGACTGCCTTGACCCACAGCCTCTTATTTGGTAAAATGTGGCTGCATTGGCCTAACTATGGTGCTCACCCTGGCTGCAGTGACTGAACCACATGGCTAGGGTGTGAACCGGATCAGCTCTCCCAGGCTCATTAATCTAACTAAATTATTAAACCCTGCTCGGGGTGACAGCTTATTGCAGGGCTAAAGTGGTTATGCTGCAGCGAGCTGCTCGCGCTGCTCTTGTGGGGAGCTGTGGTCTGTGCCTGCATGGGGGCTTTGCACCCCCCTCCAGCTCGTTGGGATGCTGTGAGTGGGCACGGAGCCCTCGCTGCAGATTTACTCATCTTCCAAGCCAGGACGGATTCTTGATAGCCCAAAAATGCAAAATTAGGAGAACACCTTGAAAGCAAAATGAGACCTGGAAAGGGAATGACACCTAAAGGTCTGATCGCATCTGAGCTGCCTGCAGCTGAGCAAGGTTAAAAGGTAACTGAGCCTGACTAGCTGTCACCACCAGCCTCCCCGCCAGCCGGCTCGGCCTCCTCCCGGGCACTTTCAAAATTACTGTCTCAGCCTCTCCATAACCCATTTTGCTCAAGTGACTCAGGTTAACTGTGGTCATCTCATTAGCCAGCCTTCCTTGCCCAGCTGGCATTGCCTGTGCCAGTGCAGGCATAGCTTTGCATGGGGAGGGTGACCCGGAGCAGTGCCATCCTGGCCGGGGTGAAGAAGGAAGCAGAGACTTTTTGTTGGGGCACAGCTGCCAACAGATCGAGTCCCGTGGGTCAGTTAGGGTTGCAAAGGAGGCCTCGGTAATAGGTGTGCCCCAAAGTGCCACATGGGTGTACAGGAGGAGGAAAAAAGGGAATGAGCACAACCTGCTTTCATTTTGTACTGCAGCAGAGCTGGAAGGATGCAGGGAGAGCACCCCATGAGCCTGTCATCAGGAATGGAAATTAAACGGTGTGCTTGGGGCCACCTCCATGAGAGCAACACGTAAGTGTTGCTGCACTGTAACAGACGCTGCATGTTGCCCCTCCAGCTAGTTCCTGTGGGAGAGATACATGGCCAGGAGCTGCTGGGTCCCCAGCCAGCTCCCTGGCAGGGATGAGCTGAGGGTCAGGACAGCAGAAAGTGCTCTGTGCAACCACCGGCCCTCCGAGTGCAATGCGCACTGGCACTGCTGGGCTGCTGCAGGGCCAGGAATACCTCCGAGCCCAAGGTCTAGTCGCCAAAAAGCTCCTGAGTTTGCAGAGGGCTGCCTGCTCCCATTGATGGTGCTTCCACCCTCCCTGGAGAAGGGCTGTGAGGTTCAGCGACAGCGTGGTGACAGCACCATGGAGGCATGTACACCGGGAGCGGGGCGGGTGCCCTGACTGGGTGTTTGAGCAGAAGAGGGGGCTGGTAGCGTCTCTGGATGCAGCACCCTGTAACTTTAGCTCCAGGCCATTCCTATTTGTCTTTGCTTCTTGCATGTTGTGAATAGATATTAGCTCAAGCTCAATGGGCTCCACGCAGGTCTTGGAACCAGATGATTCAAGCTGGGATTTGTTCCATATCTCGGGTTTCGCGTGTTTTCTTTAGCTGCATTTTAAATGTGGGGTTTTCCTTTTTGTTTGGTGAGATGTTCTACCCGGGTGATGTTCCTTTGCATCTGTAAATATCCCAAATAGGTACCCTTCCCTGCTTATGCAAGGGCGAAGAGGAAGTGCCCTACAACATAACAGGTTAGGTTTTTATCACAGCTCTTCATCTGGAAAGCCATTGGGAACGTGTCCACAGAAAATGTCTGGCACTAGTTCAGAAAACAATGTACAATGTCAGCAGGGCTCTAGAGAGAGAAGCGTAACATGGTTAAACAAAGCCTGGATTGGGTTTAGCTCACCTTTATTTCTACCTTGAACCACCAAACCTCTCCCCTGAATGCAGCTGAGCTTAGGGCCTGCTGGGAACAGGAAACAAAATTCTCCTTGCTTTCCTAGCTGCCTGATTTGCTGGTTGGTCCTGACAGGCTACAGTAACCCACAGGCTGTTTTATACATCCTGAGCCGCAAGAGGCCAGGAAGAGGCTGGTAGCCAAAAATGGGGTGGTCTGGTCCTATGTGGACCCATCAAACCTCACGCAATTAATTCCCGTTTCCTGCTGCTTCCTGCTCCGACAGACATTTGTCCCTACCAGCTGCACCAGTTGTGTTTGGGTCACGGAGCAGGAGATGGACTGGCAAGTATCTCCAAAGGGGGTCCTGTATTTGGAGGAGACCCCCTCTCCAAACTAGCACCTTTTCCATCTGCAGGTTGGTGTTGGGAGTCCTCCTGCCTGGCAAGAGGTCTTGCCCCTGGGAGATGAGGATGCTTGGAAGAGCTATTGACTCCTTCCCTGGGCTGTTGTCCTATGCCAGGGCCAAAACTGCTCCGTCCCTGCTTGCCACGGAGTGGAAAAAGCAGTTATCCAAGTGGTGTGCACCCTCTGCAGGGAGACAGAAGTGTGCTTGAGCCACCAGCGCCAGCCCCATGTCACTGCATGGAGTCTACATCCCATCCCGGAGCCTGCCGATGACTTGAGCAGTCACATACGGGTGTTGCCGGCACTATAAGACCTTTAGGAGGGACTGGTTTGACAGGCCCCTCCTGCCTTTTGCTAACTGCCCCTCCCAAATTCATTTGTGGCAACTTGCCATGGGCAGTCCCATCTCGCAGGCACCTCAGAGCTGGATTTCCCCGGTATGCTTATACACCGTCGACCGAGGGCCAAACCACTCAGTGAATTATTGCTCTCTTTCCTGCTGGGCTGTTACACCATCCGATGTGATACCAGAAATGTCACAGCCTGGAGGAGTGAAGGATGGTCCTATCCCCACAGCTTGCCCCAGTGCTGCCCGTGCGATGGCATCCGGCTCGGGAAATCATGGCTGGAGTAGAGGGTGATGCGTTTCTGGGGTGCTGGGGGGTATGCGGTCCCCTGCTTCACCTACTCTTGCTGCTGTGTCCGCCACATGAAAGAAAACTCTCCTGAGGAAGGCACTGAGCAAGGAGGGCTCTGCACCCCCCCATGCCTGTGGTGCTCTTGTCAGCTCACTGGATCCCAGCTGATGGATAGCTGCAGGCAGCAAATTTGAGCAGCGTCTCGATGCCAATTTAAATAAATAAATGAGTCCGAATGTTTCGCCTTGAAGAATGGCATCTCATTCAGCCGTTCAAGCATCAAATACCTCCGGGATTCTTTGAGTCTCAATTTGCAGAACTATTTCCCTTTTGAGTGCTCTTTTATTTTTCTTTTTGCTTACTTAAACCTGTTTTTCCTGTAGTGAACAATCCTTGCAGGTGAAAGGAGGCAGGTTTTAGAAGTTTTTAGAAGTTGGCAGAGCTTTCCTCCAGATTTAAGAGGGATCAGCAGACTCCATTTAAACAGGTCTTCCCCAGCCCCTGCCTCCCTGGTTGTGGCTGGTGGGGATGCGGAGAAACTTTGCCGTGGTTCAGTTTTAGTTTGCGTCCTCCCGGGCTGCTGGGTCGCTCACGCAAAGCCTGTTGCTCACAGCCAAGGCCAAGCAGATGTGCTGGTGCCGAGGGGAAGCGCTCGCCCACCCGGCGACAAGCAGCAGCTGCAGGAGCTACTGCCCACCCAGGGCTGTAGCCCCCTCCCCAGCCCCTTAGGTTGGTCATGGGAACTGGAGGATGAGAGGAACATGCCTGTGTCCAAAATACCACAGATGCCTTAAAGACAGAACAAGCTCAGGCTTGGTGAAGTTGCCTTCAGTGTCAGCGGGATGGGGGACGAGCCGGGGAGGAGGGTGAGGAGGCAACATCCCCCGGCTGCAGCCCTGCTGCTCTGCCCTTTTGCTGTTCTGGGAGCTTCGGGCCACGGGGGTTGCAAAGAACTGTCTGGAGAAGCCACCTGAGGTGCCTCAGAGGCTGGAAGAGCAGAACACAAATGGAAAGGAGGTGGTATTATTTTCTTTTTATTTTAAGCCAAACACAAGAATATTAAGGGATCTGCTTCATGGTGTTTGAACACCTGGGAGTGATACACAGCAGAACCTTGTCAGAGGCACGAGATTTCCCCTGCATATAATCTAAAACAAATGTCTTCCTAGCCAATCTCTAATCAAGGCCTTATGGATCAGTGAATAAATACAGGGGCTTAGTTAAATTAGCAAAATTCATGTTTGGTGGTGGTGGTGGTGGTGGTTTTATGGCTACCTCATTCCACCCATGTACCCCCTTATGTAGATCATCCTTTCCTGCCTACAGGTATCCACTTAATGCAGTGGCCGGGGATAATGTTTTGCAGGTATTTGGGAATAAGCAATGATGTTTTGGGGCAGGACATGCACACAGGCTCAGGCTCCTGCGAAACAGCTGACAGCAGTTCTCCGAGCACAGTTTCCCTTTGCTAGTGCTTGCATCCTTGGGCCTTTGCACGATGCTTTTGCGTGCCGGTAGTGCTGCTCTTGTAAGGCTGCAGTGGCCTTTTGTACTGGTGTAGGAGGAATGTGGCAAGCAGAGGGTTTACGCTGGCAGCCTTTCTAAGGGTGTCTGGTCTCTAGCAGCAAAATTTTGCACATCAGCCAGACCATAAATAAATGGTTTGGCCTCATGTTTTAGACATGTTTAGTAAACGTAGTGCAAACTCTGCTGCATCCCTCCAGCTCCTCCATCTTCCTGCCAGCTCCCTGCAAGCCCCGGCTGCGTTCCCCACCCTGTATATAATGGAGAATTGACTCTATCCCTGTTGCTGATCCTTCCCAAGAGCAGCAGGTCAATGCTATGGAGAGGATACACTCCCCATGGGACTGATCTCCCCTGGTCTCTCTCATTTCCAGCCAGCCCATGCACTCAGCGTAGCTGGAGCAAGGGGGAGCGAAAGCATCTTTCTGACATGCCTTGGTTAGCGAACGATGGTACTTGCTTCCTCATGGGAATGCCACTGCTACTGGAGTGATAAACTAGAGGTATTTGGGGATTTGAGAGGAGAGTGAGGGAACCGGGGATGAGCGAGACGTTGGTGTACATCTCTGTGAACAGACACAGCCAGTGCATGGGGGCTGAGAAGTTCAGGAGACCAGGGAGCCCTGTCCTTGGCTCTGCAGAAACATGGACACCACTGATGGGGTGGTCCACACATCTTTCCTTGGATCTCAGCTGTTAGAAGGGGACTGGATCCATTTTACAGCACACAGCAGCCCTCCCCAGCTGCTGGGCAAGCACTGGCTCCTGGTGCTGTTTGACGGCAGGAAGCTCTGGGCACCTCAGCCACTGCCACAAGCGGCCAGGAGCAGTGCAGAAGTCACTTGGGCCCTCCTCTGCTCCCTGTGCCCACACTATCTCTCTCTACCCTCCTCTCTTCAACCCTTCCCTACCCTCAGGGCAGCAAAATCCAGTTTTGCCCACATCACTGCCCAGCCATCACCCGTGCTGCCTCCTCTCCAGTTTCCCCACTCCTGAGATGCGTATCTCACGCTGCATCCTCCCATGAGCGGTCCCTGCAAGGTACCGGCTTGGCAAGGCTGAGTGGAGTTTGCTGCATCTTGCTTGTGTTTCCCAAGCCCCCCTTGCACCTCTCCAGCCTGCCATCCACAGTACAACCCCCGTGGTGGGAATGACTCCAAAACTGAGCGCCGCAAGCAGCTCGGCTGCACATGAGTCTGTTCGCTGAGCCGAGCTGGGGAACTGATCTGGCTGAAAAAATAACTTTTCTCTTTTTTTATTTTTTTTTTCCCCTGGGTTATTTTTCAATCCAGCTCAGTTCCTCAACCTGGTTTCCTCTGGTTCCTCCAAAAGAGCCAAAGGGCAGCCCGGGGGCAGGTGGGAGGATGAGGATGCTGCAGAGTTCAGCCCACTGGCAATAATGCTGCAACATCAGTGGTCCAAGGCAAGTTCAAATACCAAACTCCAGAGCTGTTTCCTTCCCTTCTTCCCTGCAAATCAGGAGTGGCAGCTTCCCACAGAAGGGCCAGTGCCCAGGGAGCATTGCTGCTGCTCCCAGCTAGCAGGAACTGGATTGGAGCAGAGATTCCTTCCCCTCTGCCGCTGCAGCCCTTTGAAATGTGTTTACATACCAGACAGGGATAAAAAGTTAAAATTTCATTGGTGTTTGGCCAGAGAATCATTCCCATTTGAAAACACTTCTGTGACTTGTTTTTTTGATCATGCTAGCAGAAATAAATAGAAGGACTCAAATGGGCACAGAGCGATTGGCAGACCAGGCTGCTTGGACAGCCCAGCTCTGTAGGGCTTTCTCCCCAGAGGCTGTCCGACTTGGTGTGTCCCACCAACCCTTTCGGTTTCAACGCTGAATTGTATTTTTCTAATGTTTCGGTGGGTTGTCCTCACCAAGTTCACATGGCTTAGCCTGCTTTTGTGCTACCTCCTGGCTACATCCTTACCCCAGATGATCCCCTTAATGCCATTTAGTGAACATGCCTTCTAATGAGACCATCACAAGCCCGGCGTTGCTGCCTGAGGGAGTTTCTGCAGCGATGCTGCTGCCACTTGTGCCTCTCAGCTATTTTCCAGCATGGGGACTTCACCAGCCCCGAATAAATAGGGAGCCCAGAGCAGCTCCCTTTGCCATCCTCCTTTGAACTCATTAGTGAAGATGCCAAGACTTGACTAGATCTTTAGTTCACTGGCACTTCCTTGGGCCTCCATGCCCTAAATAGCACTCAGCAGTCATTTATCATTGCAGTCCGGGTCCTCCAGGCAGCATGCTTTCGCATGGCAGTATTTATAGCCATACCAATTTTTTTTTTTTTTCTCCCAGAAATACAGAAATACTTATATTCTCTGTTGAAATTTCCTATCGAAGCTGCCACGCTCCTGTGGTTCAATAAACATCAGCCACCTCTCACATGAAGTTTGTCACAACATATTCTCTCATTCCTTGATCTCCACTAGCTGTGGCTGCTCTTCTTCTGGAAACTACCTTCATTTCTCTGCTACTGGCATGAAGCTGGCTTTCCCAGTGGGTGCGGAGTCTGGCTAACACTTGGACCTCACATCTCTCTCCTGTCCCATGTCTTGGTTTGTGTCACGGGGTATTGGCTGCCCTGAGAACCACAAAACTGGCACATGTCTGGCTGTGGGGTGTGGGAGAGGCTGCGGCAAAAGGCTCAGTGCAGCAGCATGCCTCCCAGCTCCCCTGCATGGGGGGTCCTGCTAAGCCACGTCCTTCCTTGCCCACAGCGGGTTTGGCAAACGGCCTGCAAGATCCATCCCTTTCTCCAGGAATCGCAGCCCCGCTCCAATGCCCCGGTTAGAGAAATTGGTCTAATTAGAGGAGAGTGAAATGCTTCTCCTGCTTGGAGAGCTGCAGGTCCCCAGCCTACTTAAAGCTCCGCATAAGACCATTAGCACGACAACGTGTCTCCCCAGAACTACGCATTTGCTCGCACACTTGGCAGGCGGCCGACCAGATGTAGCCAGGCTGTCTGAAGGTGCCAAGCATAACAATTAACAGCCGCTTTGTGGTGGGATTGGCAACTGCAAATCGCAGGCACCTTCAGCCGCCCACCTTGCTTCCAGGTGCAGCACACTCCTCTTGCACACCAGCAAGGGGCACTGCTGGGGGTCAAGGAGATGACAGTGAGGGTCCCTTGGTGCCAAACGGCTGCAGGACCTCAGTGACTTACCGAAAATGAAGTCCCATGGTGAAGGGCACCAGCTGATACGCGTCTCAGCTAAATCATTGAATATTGTACCTTATTTCTGTCAAGATGCTGTATCTATTTGGGTTTTTTCATGCTGACTCAAGCTGCAGTTATGTAAACATGGAGTAACTTTATCCAGGTGAACAGCCCTGTGGAGTTTGTGAGGGATGCTGTCACATTACTCGCTTGCAGTGGCAGGCACAAGCTGCTTTAGTAGGTCTTAATTACTTCCTTGTTATCAAAAATTCTTAAATTTGCCACTAAAGGCAGATAGAAATAAAAGTTGCACTTTTGCAGCTCAGATATTTGCAGCCATGAATAATACACTCACACACTCATTTACTAATGGATACACTTCTCTAATTTCTTTCTCCCTCCAGACATCTGCAAAAGCTCTTTTCATTCCCATCACACCTTTAGCAAGCAGTAAGCCATTCTGTGTTTTGTCGCTCTTATCTCTGCTCTGAAAGCTTTTATTGACTGCATGTTGGTTTTGTTTCCTCACCTTTTCCATTTCCCATCTAGCTTTTTTTTTTTTTTTTTTTTTTTTCTTTTTTGCTGCTGTTGTTTCAAGGCTTCAGATCTCCAAGAAGTCCCTTGTGGAGCTATTTTGGATATTTCTCACCGCAGCGGCTGAGAACTCCTGGAAGAGCTAATGACAGGAGCAATAAGGAGAACCAGAGTTGGCTCCAGAATATGTTGGGATTGGGGGGTGGTGGTGGTGGAGGTGGTTCAGTAAATTATAGATCTACCTGGATGAAGAATTCATATCCAAAAGCTATTTCACCTTAGTGCCTGACTCTCATTTACATTTAAGAGCTGTAAGTATTTTAGGGATGAGCTCTGAAGCTGCTTCTCTGCATATTTCTTGCTTCAAACAGAGGGAAGAGCTTCTTCCCTTTTCATACAGCCCATGGCTGCAGGTAAAAAATGCTGTGGGTCACGGGAAGGCCAACTGGGACCAGCCTCCATACCGAACTGACGAGCAGCACCCAGCAAGCCCGTTCAGAGATGAGTTTTCGTTTCTGCCCTCACACCTGCGCCGCAGCAGGCACCCACAGCAAACTTTAACCAAGGCTAAACTGGGTGACCTGGCCGGTTTGCTCTGCTTCGCCTAAAACTATGCACGGAGGCATCCCTTTCCTGACACGGGTGGCTGGTGCCCCTTGCCTAGGGATCGCACAATGGGTCTGGGCTGGAGATTTGGTTGAGACAAGGCACCGGGGCTCTCCCCCTCCCTCGTACAGTCCCCATCTGCATGACGTCAATGTGAAATCACCCTCTCCCTGGCCATGGGAGGGGGACCACCATGCCCAGCTGCCTCAGAGGCGATAGATGCACCAGTTTTCTGGCCATTTCACTGAGCAGGTTTGAAGCCAGGACAGGGGTCGAGCGGCTCTGGCACCGACAAGGGCAGGAGGAGCCCGCAGTGCACAGGCAAATGAGAGCGGCTACCTGTTTTGCTTTGACTGCCAGCTGCTGTGGGCTGGAGCAAGGGACTTTCCGAAGCCTTGATGCATGTAACCACTAACAGCTCGGCTTTGATCCCCGTACTTTGAAAGGAGTCCTGAATTTTCCAAAGCAACTGACTCTCATCAGAGGTCGGAGGCGGCCACATTTGCCTGATTTCGCTTCAGTTGGGAGCTCTGCGCTGCATGTTCAGAACTGCCCAGCTACCTCTAGGAACCTCAAGTTTGGATGACTGGGCTTGTAGCTGCTTTCGGAAACAAACCACAGTGGCTTCCCGAGATGTTTTGGTGGTTGTTGGCCGCCTTAGGGCCACAGTAACCAGAAGGGCTTTGTGCAGAAGCATTTCCGCAGCTCCTGAACAGGAGAGGTGTAGGGTTGGCTGCCCTTCCAGAGCCTCTGGCTCTCTGAGCCTTGCCTTTCCTCCCTACCAGTCCTTTGGACAGCTGGTAGCAGGTGGCTTGCTTCAGCAGCTGGTTTGCTGAGGACCTTGTTCCACAGAAAGGGGCTGATGTTGCCCCCCGCCGTCGCTTGGTTTTTGTAAGGTGGAAAAAAGCTCTTTGCCCGGCTCAGGCAAAACCAGCAGAAGAAATGCAGAGTTTCTAGGTCACGCTGTTCTTGAGAGATGAGGCAAAAAGAGAAAACGGGTTAGGAGACTCTTGAAACACCTAGCAGAGAGAGGGCCAGGCCCAAGCATTGCACAGCCCAGAAGATCAAGTCCTCTCTCAGGCGCCCTGGAAACACTTCATCCGACCTGCCTCCTGCTGCGGCCAGGTCCCTGTTCACAGGGCTCTTGCTGTTTGCAGCCCAGCGAGCACGTGGTTAAGCTGCTGCTTATTTGGGAGAGGTGGAGGGGGAGCTTCACCTCCAAGCAAGAAGCCGTAACGCTGCATCCATCCTATCCACCCTGGCTCTCCGGAGCATTCCCTGGCTTTTTCTTTCCATGCTCCACTGGAGTCTAATTCTGCATACAGAAAATTCCTCATGCTTTTTGCTCTTATTCCTCCAGGGCATCTGTTCTCTCTTCCATTCTGTCTGGCTGTTCAACAGCCTGAACTCAGTTACCCTAATCCCTCCATCTTCAGTGATGTTCTCGGCTCCACATAATAAATATTAACAGCTTACATGTATCTTGGGGTTCTTATGCAAGGAGTCCAAATAGCTTTATGGTTCATACGCACATGGGGCTCACTTTATTCGCCAGCGAAATACAGCCACCGATGAGACAGCAGTTGTTTAGCAACCTACAGCGACAACACACAATAGTTAAGACAGGAAGTGAAGATAAATATCGTATCCATTTGAAACTCCAGGAGGGGATTGGAGTTGGCAGAATATAAGTACTCGTGCTGAATTTTGGCCAGAATACTCCGAATAGCATTCCTATGCTTACAGAAAGAGCTACAGGATTTAAAATACCTAACCCATCCCTGGTGGTTTATTTACAACTCACGTTAACAGCGCTGACATTTTAGGATGACAGCGACACTCTTAACCGGGGAAAGGCGAGTCACTCGAGTAATGAACTATACAGGATTACCCTAAAGCTCTTCCTCAGAATTTCTAGGGAAGGAAAAATCAGACTATTGTATATAAACAACTATCTATTAGCTATCGAGTTAAAAAATATTTACATATTTTAGGCAGCTTCATCCTTCAGCTATGGCTATCTCTGTTCCGCAGAGACAGGAGGCCAATTGCAGCATTCTTTTCAGTGGTGCCACAAACCCTTCTGCTACCTCCTAGCACTCTCAAAACCCTAATTGGGGGGGGGGGGGGGGGGGCGGCGCATGTGGAAAGAGAGAGGGGAGAGGAACACATTCCTTCCTCTTCAGAGCATGGCAACTGAGGGAGCAGAGACTCTGGTTGAGGATGCTGCATTTCCCTTGCATGGTCCAGGGAGCATTGGTGGCTCTGAGTGGCACTCGCTCACTGCATGCCTCTTCCCTGTTGGAAAGTCCAGGTGGGCCCAAAGCAAGCAAGTGCAAAGTAAGAGGTGAACGGGACCAAACCAGGCCACGTTCACTTCAGCTGATGCCTCGGCTGCTGAAGAAAACCCAAGTCCTGCATGACTTGCCCACAGACTGTGTACCAGAGCTGCACGCTAACTGCCAGCCGTGACCCTGCCTGGCTATCCTTCTGCTATTTAAGGATTTTGTTATAAATGGTTGTGCAGCTCAGCTAATGGAGAGCTTAAAATAAAAAAAGTCCCCGGTGTTCCTTCAGTGACAGAGATATAGAGGACTTCAGTTTTAGGTGGCATCGAAGGGACTCCCCATGGCTGCAGACCCCCATACCCCAAGGCAGACCAGGAGTTTCCAAGTCTCCCTCTGATGGCTTATTTCCACCCCAGGCTGGGATGGACATGACCCTGCCAAGCATTTTTTGGAAACTGCCCTCGCTGCAGAGGCCCTCCTGCTTGTCCTGAGACTGTGAGATGTATGGGGGGGCAGAAGGTGCAGACAGCTACCAGCAAAGGTGTCTCACCAACATCCACTGAGCCCCCTCCACCAGCACTGGGTCCTCCCCCCTGGGCTGCTGGAAAGGTTTCTCAGGGGAGAAGCAAGGAGGGACAGAAAATTAGGGATGGGAGGGATGACGGGGCATCTCCTGTGTCCCACCCAGGCACCTCCTCCTGGTGAGGTGGTAACGGTGGTTTGGGGAGGAGCAGGAGTGCAAGCTGAGAGAAGGCTTTTGGGGATGTCTCAGGACAGGGGCACCACTTCAACTCCAGAGCAGCACAAGCCCCAGCTCCATACTGAAACAAGCCCCGACATGGCCGCCTCTTTCGGTCAGCTCTTTCTGGAGGTCCTCAAAGGCAGCAGGGAATCTAATAAAACCCTTTCCAGTCTTTGCTGTGTTTTATCCATGCCCCTGGCACGCAGCAAGGTGCATATGTCTTCAGTCCTTCCCAACAGCATTAAAGCCTTCGCATCGCCTTCGGCGCTGCTAAATGTCCTCAGCACACCGCTTCAGCTCGGCTGCCTGCCAGTGAGCATTGGGACCAGGACCTTCTCCCAGCCCGTCTCGCCAGCCACAGCCTGAGCACCTCTAACAAGCCTCAGCCAGCACCCGCGCGGCTCGGGGACACGCAGAAAATCCCCGCTGCTCCTGTTCCAGGCACAGGGCTTCTCATTTCTACCCTTGTCTCGCAGGGGGATAGCTCTTGAAAAACAAGATTAACTGCCTTTATGGCAGACTTACTCTGCATATTCAGATCTTCATTTGTCAGCTCCTCTCCAGCAGTCTTCTGGTGCATAGCTGTGCTGTTTTTCTCTCTTTCTGCCTAGGACTTTATGTTTCTAGTGGTTTTGAATTTCACTCCACTGCAAAAAGGCCCCTGCTCTTGTTTCTCCAGATCACTCTGGTTCTGTCCTCTTCTATCCCCTCTTTCATTTTAAAGGGGCAGCAGAGAGGAGGTTTTTCCACTGTTGTTACAGCCTGCATCTTCCCATCACTCCCTAAGGACAATATTAATACCGACATTCACTCACGAGCCTCCTTCCCCCGTACACAACATTCAGTCTGTTTCTTTGACCTGGACTCCTAAGCCATGGAGAAAATAGAAAACCTATTTTCCTCACCTTTTTTTCCAGCGGTTATACAGACACAGCTTAGTGTGATCTACCCGCTCCTACCCACTTTATTTTTTCATACTTCATAAACTGGTAATTATGCCAAAGAATAAGTTTAGTTTGCGTGATCTGCTTTATGTAAGTGCATTTGGCAATTCTTAAACTTTTATCTGGAGCATCCACATGCTGGAATATTTCCCATTGGAACTGTTCTCGGTATAAGTTAACAAATAGCATAGACAAATGGGATGGGGGAATAAGCAAGAAAGACTTGTTTATACAGCTATCGAAATCCATGCCAGGTTAGGGAATGCAGAATAGGATAAAGCCTCTTCAACTGCATTTTGGTGCATACCGGGATCACACCATCCAATTAAATAGCCACACAACAACCTGGAGGAAAGGATAGGATCCCCGGGTCAGATGACATTTCAGAGCAGTCCTGGACAACAAGGCCAGGCTGGGCTCAAACACCTGAACTCCCTGCTCCTCGCAGGGCAGAGGCAAGGGCAGAGGACGTGGGTGAGGGACTGCCAGCCCCTGCCTTGGGCAAGAGGCACCAAACCTCACCACAACTCTGCTGCCTTTCCCTCCACACCACTGAATTCCACTTCCCTGGCAGGGTTGGGAGGGTCTCGACAGTAGGCGCCTGTGCCAGTACGTTCAGCACACCCAGCCTTCCTGGGAACTACAGGAGGGCATGGAAACGCGAGCTTCTGCAGGCAGCCCAGCAGCCAAGAGCCCCACACGATTCAAACAAAACCTTGCAGGGCAAAGCCATGCCAGCGGGACCCAGAGGGGGCAGCGGCAGAGAGCCACCCACCTACGTGCAACAGATCCCTCTTGTGCCTTCCAAGGAAACAGGCGTTTCTCACCGCTCTGATCCTGCCCGCGTATTTCTCAGTGAACTTGGATCTTGCCTCGGGGCACCCAGTGCTATCCGATTTATCCGAAGGGGTAAATCCCCCTTGGCTCCTTTCTAAGCTGACACGCCAAAAGTGCCTTGAACCTGCATGCAACAGGGCTTGGCAACACGCTGGCCTTGACTGTAGCATCCTCTGCTACTTCATCCTGATCCCTTCCCATCCCCCTTTTCCTTCCTAAGGTGACCAGCCTGGAAGCAAAAATATATCCGGGAAGGAACCCAGGCCAGTTCCCTCAGTTACGCTTTCTCCTATAATCTCCTCTAGCCCTCTCTCAGCTTTGCCTGGTCCCTTATCACAACTCCCCACGGAGGCACCCAGGCAGTGCAGCGCAGCAGTCACCCCCGAGGCCTCCCCGTGTTTGCTGGGGAAAGGCTCCTTCCCCCGGGAGCAAGCGAGGCAGGCTGAAGGGGAAGGCTGGAGCAGGGAGGGAAGAGGCTCGCTTGCCGCCTGCTGTCGGAAGCCTGAACTGAAGAGGAAGATCACCATGATCCCGACGCCCCTGCCTCAGCTGACCCGATGTGTAGCCAGCAGACCAACAGGACCTCTCCTCGCTGCCCTCTCTGTTCCGACACAAGGGTGCACATCTGCATCTTCAAAGCAGTCACATCACGACACAGTTTGGTTTTATCCACATGCTGTGCACTATCAGAGGCCTGTACAGGAAAACTGCCTTACAAACTCCACCTGCCCTCTACAACTTTCCAGATGGCCTGCATTAAGGGAAACAATGTGCATTTTGCCTACAAAAAACAATAATCTGAATTTATAGTTGAGCTCCAAGCCATAATCCAGTGCCAAAGCTCAGCAAATAAATAAGCAAAGGACAAAAGACCTTATGCTTTTAAGTCACCTGCAAGGACTCAGGCCAGTTCTACAACAGAAGCTTGCCTGCTGCAAGGTGCAGCCCCCTATTCTGGAGAAATAGTGGGTTTCACCAGGAAGAGCTGTCACACCCACACACGACATTGTAAGGAAGAGAGCAAGCCACATAGGTGCCAATGAGTGTAGCTATAAGTTATTTATTCTGCAAAATAGAGGTATCTTCTATGGAGTTGAACAGTGGAATCACAGCATCATGAATCGAGTTGTGGAAACATTATGACAGCACACACACACGCAGGCACGCACGCGTACACCTACACACGCGCAGTGCACACACACAGACTTTGTACAGGCCCCTACTCTTGCATTATCCAGAGGGAGCCCTCTCTGCATCTCTATTTGCGAAAACCTGCAGCGAAGGTTGCATTCAAGACCCCTTCCTCTATTCACAGGACTTGCGAGGAAACAAGGTTGGTCGGGATCGGGCGCATGGCACGGGCAACACAACTGTAGAGCGTGCTGCACGGGCTCCCCAGCCCAGTGTTCAGCACATCCTGGATAGGACACTAACTCTCGGCAGAACACAGCCCTCAGCGGAGCGCTCTCATTCTTGCCTCAGTCTTTGCTCGCGTAGCTGAGTGCAGGGTGTCTGGAGGAGGCAGATTTCCACGTTAGGACACAGTCAGTGCTCCCTGCTCGCCATGGTCCATGTTCCAAAGCCGGTAGAACTCTGCAAAATCCACATAGGGCTCCACGCGCCCATCTTCATCTGGCTGGAGCGAGTGGGTGGGTCGGGAACGGAAGAGACCCCCGTCTGAACTTGAGCTGCTACTCTGTGTGTGAGTATTAGTCGACTGGAGTGTCACAGTTGGGCTTTGGCTATGGAGACAGAAAGAGAGAGAGAGAGAACACAAGCATCTTTATTTTCCCTCATCTGATGCTTTGGACAAGAAAAGCACCATAACAAGTCCCAGCTTCTACACAGATCAAGCTATCCTTAGCAAATAGGTAAAAAGTTGTGGTCTCTTGCTCGATCAGAGCACTGGAAGTATTGAGAACTGCTTGGAATTGATGAACGCCAAAGATATCTGATTCACATTTAACTGGAAGGCCTTAAGTACAACCAGGCATCTGAGAAACAGAGAAGTGGAAGCAGGAAAAGAATTAAAAAAAAGCAAAAAAAAGCAAAAAAAAAAGCACTCTGCTGGCCTCCCCATACCCATACAGTACGAGCTTTACGGGAAGTCTGGCAGCAAGGAAAGCCATTCTTGCATGACCTGCGTTGCAGCCAAAGTAGCTCTAGTGCGTCAGCCTCATTGTTTCTGGAGCTACCAGAACACAATAACCAGAGAGCTTCTTCACTTTGCAGTGTGTACACATACCACCCTGTGCCGAAGGCTGAACCTAAACCAGAGCCACTAGCTAGTACAATCCTGCAAATTGGATCCAAACAGGATCCAGTTCTAACCTTTATCCTTTTTTTCCTACCCTGGCCTCTGCCTCTGAGCAAGCCAACTTGTGCAGCACAGCATCTCCGGCAGCCTTACAGGTGACCTGCATAGCCCCTCTTCCTTATTAAAATGAAGGGCACCCACACTCCCTCCACGCACAGCACCCAACACACTTGGCACACAAGATCCAAAGAGAAGGGCTGCTTGCTGCCAGAGCACCCTCCATGAACAGCAGCAGATGCTGCTCCCAAGGCATGTTCCCAGAGCTGGCTTCAGAGCTGCTCGCTTTACTCATTCCCACTCCTCACATAATCGCTTTCCAGCTACCACATTATGCTGGCTGTCAATACTGCAGTCAGGAGGGCCACACTCCAGATAAGGGAATGATTGGCAGGTAACTGACAGGTGTCACTCTGCTTTTCAGCCACTTTACACAGCGTGAGGTGCAGGTAAAACCTGCGGGTAGCAGCAACACAGCAGGACTTTTACTTAGTGAGGGTGGGGGTGGCTTCATCCAGAGTTGAGCTGCTGTGGGCACCGTTCACCATCTGGCCTTGGGAAGGCATGACAAGAGACAGCGTCACACTCGTCTTGCTTGTGCTTTGGGAGCTGGAATACGGCACAGAGACTGGGTAGACACGGCCTCCTGAGAAGAGAGAAAACAAGAGTTATAAAATGTAGTTGAGACATGAGTGACTGGGGGTGCACAGCAGTAAAGAAAGGCCAAAGAACCCAAGAATTTACATTAAACTGCCTTTCTTCGAAGCTGTACTGTATTCTGACAAACTATCACAGACTCTATGTCTCAGAAGCCAATAATCCCTTTAATAAGAAAATTCTTTCCACAGAGTATCTGCTCTCATGATGTTAGGTCAGCGCTGGATCAATCAAGAGATCTTATCTTCCACCCTTCATTTGGTTTCATTCTCTCCCCAACATACCTTGTGTTGGTGTCAGCGTGGGCTGGCTCATCTCACCCAGAGGGTACCCAAAATTCCTCACAAGCAGTGTCATGTCTTCATGCCTGGGACAGAATTTGGACCGTTCCCCACCACTGGCAAAAGTGTCGCAGTGGATTCGCTTAACCCGGTCCACTACTGCTTGTGCCACAGCATCCAGCGATGTCTGCTTGGCAAACTCTGTGGCTATCATGGCTGCAATTTCCTGAGCAGAGAAGGGGGTGGGGGGAAAAGAGGCAGGGTCGGGAAAGGAAAGAAGAAAGAGGGAGGGAGGGGGGGGGAAAGAAAAAAAAAAAAAGAGGGGGGGGGGGGGGGAAAAAAAAAAAAAAAAAAAAAAAAAAGGAAAGGAAGGATGTTTAGAATATTTTGGAGGAAACCTTTTCCTGCCATCTGATCTAAGAGTTTTCATGGCAACTCATCCGGCTGTGATGCTTGCCAGTCTCACCTGCTGATACGTGCCCTTGTGCCTTGTATCATCCCATTCCGTTTAATGGGCTACTCCTAAGGGACAGGCAGCTGCCTAGAAGAACTGGCTTGGCAAAGCAGCTCCCATATCATTACAGACTGGAATGGGGTGGCACAGGCATCCAACTTGGCCAGCATTCACAGGACAGATGAGGAGCAAAGTCTGTGTAAGAGCAGCTGACACTGCCAGAGGGAGTCAACAGAGCCAAGGGAACGTTTCCCACGTGAGCAGGCTCACCTGGTTGGCCTGCCCAGGCCCATGAGCTGCCTCCAGCGCCTTGTAGAGCCCTTCAGACATGAGCACCAAGAAGCCGGTCACCCCATCCAGCGAGTGCCCTCCGTGGATTTCAGGCTCTGCTATAATGGGCTTAGATTTAGCAGCACTGCAAAGAGATGGTGTTATTTAGCATTTACTGGTGACATAGTGGGTTAGAATGGAGGGGTCATGAAGAAAAGGAGGGCTTGAAACCACAAAGTTGAGTTTTGCTCACCTGAGCAGTTCAATATCAGTATAGCCGTACTTGACTTTGTAATCTCCAATGCACCGAGTGCTTTCCTGCCCACGAATAGTTCCCACTTGTTTTATCTTCCCTGCATCCAAGCCTGCCAGATTGAAAACCAAAAATGTTTTAATTGGCTTTGGGAAACTTGCAGGACTTCCTCTGGTTACACTGTCAGGAATGAGAAAAGAAATATCCACAGCTAAAGAGAATTGTAAGACAAAACAAGATGCCAAAGAATCATCAGGACCCCAACAGGGAGAAAAGGAAAAACAGTTTGCTGTGTTCCAAGGGACACCTTTTCATTAGTTGCAATCTGGGAAGGAGAGAGGTGCATGCAGCCTGACATGCGCACTCTGAATGCAGACTGAATGAATCCTGGTCCAAAGCCACCAGCAGCAGCTGGCCTGGGCACACAGGCATTCACTGAAAAGGCAGGGGAACATCTGCGCCTGTCAGCTCTGGACTGTGCGATGGGAGGAGAAGGCAGGAAGGAAGAAAATGTATGTGAAGGATTCTGCTTTTTCTTCCACCTATTATTGATCCCTGCTCCTAAACTCCACATGAACATTTCACTAATACACTAGACTGCAGAGGGAGAAAAGGAGAACTATCTACAAGAGGCACAATTTGCTCAGGTGCTCAAACTGATGTGGGCTACTCCCAAAATAAGGACAATGACCAAACAAGTATTTATTTAAATAAATTTAAGGGGATATACCCCTGGAAGGGGCTAGGAAGGAATCTCATTTTGAAGAAGGTTCTAACAGGGACCATCTGGGTGCAGCTACTATTTGAGGCAGGACTCAGAACAGACGAGCCACTTACCTGGTCTGTTCTGGCAATTCCCCTTTCCTCGTTATACCTAGAGCTAACAGGCAGAAAATGTTATTTTGAGATTTTATCTAGGGATGACTGTCCTCAGTACAAGGTGAAGGCAGGGGTCCAGCTGAAACTCTCCCTCCAAGTCAAACCAAGCCTCACTGCACAGATGGCTCCACACCTACCCCAGCAGTAAGACACAACTCTGCCATCTGCTGCAGACCAAAGCTGACTCATCAGCATGGCCTGGCTCATTTGCCAGCTCCTGGCAGGGGGATACACGCTATCGACAGACACAAACACAGGGAGGCTCGCAGCATGCCAGAGAGGTTGTGTCTAAATCACAGCAACTCTCCCGGAGCACTGAACAAGCTGCAATGCGCTGGGTGGAAAGCCACGAAGGCGTAAGACCTCTCCCACCCTTCCCCCAGGAGAGGTGCAACACAGCCACCATCATGACAAACGGTGTCCCCACTACCTCTTATCGCTGTGCCTCAACCTAGCCCCACAACAACCTCCTCTGGGCTCCCAAAAAAGCCTGTGCATGCTGGCTTGTTCCACAGGCGCTCTCTTCTGCTGGGACTGCCAGCAGGAGAGCTACTGCTGCACCATGTTAAGGTCAGTATTTCTAGCAGATCCTTGTTCTGCTATGGACTGCAGCTACAGCTGCATTTTTCGCAGTAGAAAGGCAGTCAAAGGGTCTCTTTCCCTGGATTCTTGTATTCAGTCTCCTGTTTCAGAGCACATACCCCTACTGCAGGAGTATGAGTAAAAGAGGGAATGAAGAAAAATAGAATAAAACAAGTCCCAGCAGCAGAAAATTAGGTCAACAGCCTCACCAGATAAGACTATATCTACCAGGTGAACCTAATGAAGAATGCCACGTTAGAGCTACCTAAACAAAGGTACAGAACATAAGCATCTCAATAAGAAGAATTTGGTATTAGCAGCCACACAAGTGGTCTGGGCTAGCTCTAGACCAAGAAAGAAAACATGTCAAACACTGCAAAGGAAAAGGGAAATTACCTAAAGCAAAACTGTCAGCATTAGACTTCAGTAGTTACTGATTTGAGAGCAGTAAATGCCAGTGCTTGGCCTGGCTCTGTCTGAAGCATAGCTGCTTTTTTTGCAGCAGCTTGTACAAAGGCATATTGAAACACACCATCCCGAGGGTGCGGCATCACACAGAACTTAACCCAGCATAACTGTGGTTTGCCTCCAAAGGAGCAGTCATATACTGTCCATCCCATTTCTACCCTCTGACTGCGCGCTTCCACTCCTGCCTTCTTATCGACTCCAGCAACCACACAGCTGGAGGGCAAATCAATGTCAGTTTGGCAGTCGGACATGAAACTAACTCTCAAAATGTGAAAAAAAATGGACAGTTTTCTGCTGGTTCAGTGAGCTGAACTTACTCACTCTGTAGCCTCACAATGGCTAGATATGCAGGAAAAGGTGGCACTGAACTCATCATCTGAAACCACAGTAAGCTTCTTTTTGTGGTCATCTATTGTTTCCAGTGGCGTGAGTCATTCCTGGTGCCCCAGGTAAATGGAGGCATACGACGTTCTCCGATAAGAACATGAAACCCAACACTCACCCAGCTGGGAGAAGCGAAAAAGTTCGTCCTCATTCTCTGTTGTATGGTCCACATTAAGCTGAGTCACCTGCAGCCCATCCACTGTGGACTTGCATAACAGTGCCCGATTGGTACCTGCAGTGGGAGCAGCGAGATGAGGCACCAGATAGCTTTGCCGTTAAGAGGGAGAACGTATCCAAATGGAAAAGGAACAGGAGAGGGGAATAAAGACAGAAAAGAAGAGAAAGACTCATGTACTGTCTCATCATGACCTCCAAAAAGTAGCCTTGCTAGCAGCATAGTAGGCCTGCTAGGCAGCTCTTTATCCAGGCCTGAGCTGGTACCTCACAAGAAAGCTCTCCACTTCTCAGTGAACCTGCACTACTGCCTCTCAACCCATCTTCCCTCTGTTCTTTGGTCATACACATTGCATCAGCCAACACCTGCAGAGATAAAGAGCCAGGCTGATTTCAAGTGCTCCTATAAGTAACAAGCATATCGCTCCTTGGCCGCAGACCAAGGAAGCCATCCCCCACATTCAAATTTCTTTCACTTCCTAGAACCACAGCCATCCTCAGAAACACCTAGACTGAGGTGCTGACAAAAAACAACTCACCCACATTGGCAATATAGAGCTTGTTGTTGAGAACAACAGCCACGATAGCCATGGCTCCTCCAGAGATCTCCTGCTCTACAGCTTTCAATTTCTCCACAATCTTCTGGTACTGAGGCGGCAGCTGGTGGTGAGGGACACCCTGGAACCCAAAATGAGGGGGAAGCTTAAACACACAGTCCACAACACAGAAACCACAGGTAGAATCAAAATTCTGTAGGGAGGGGACTCGTCTTGGCATATCTTAGCCTCATGCCAAGACTGTGCAAAACGTACAATTATTTGTTCAATCCTAACAAATGACACAGCTCCAATAAGATTCTGCAGATGACAGTCTAGTTCACCTGAAGAACCGAATCCGCATCTGCCCAGATTCCCTGCAAATCTCAGGCCTTGCCTCTCATGTGCATCACATGGCTTTGTCCTGGAAGAGCCACACATGCAGGTTGAACTCCTGTCCATGACATGTTCAGTTCCTTACTAAGATAACCAACGATGGGCCAAATTAGTGCCAGTATGAACAGTGGGAACTCTGGGAAATGGACCAAGACGCTTGCTTTACTTCACACAAGCTCCCAGAAGAGAACCATGGAGAAATAATTTTCAGTTACAGCCTCCCTTGGACCAGACTGACTGAGATGCCCAAGACTCATCCAGCAATCTTTGTTCTTAAGGCTACATTACCTCTGGTAGCTGGGACTGCAGGCTGGCCTTCTCTGCCAAGGGATCATCAATGGACTCCAGGAAACTTCTTTCTACCACATCAAAAGCCTAAAAAAGGCCATAAAGAGAAACTGAGCTCTCATCCAATACCTAGAGACCTTTCAGGACTACTCATCCCCACCTCCCTAAGACTGGCTCATAGTGGTTGATCACTGTACAGACAGATATTCAATGTGACGCAGTCACACTGAAACACAATTATTTTAGCGCAACTAGTTAACAGATTGTAAAAGCAATCTGCAATTACTCAAAACAGGAGACAAAAACATAAAAGTTACATTCAAAGCAATGCCAGAGACCTATCTGATTTTACGTGTTGATTGTAAGAACTCATCTATCACTCAAGAAAGACTGCTCACAAATCCATCTCCTCACACGTTAACTTCTCCCTTTCGCTAACTGTCATCTCCCTCACAGGCTGACTTGTTCCTACATGTCCAGTCAAGGCCAGCTGCAGCTTCCTGGAGAGCTCTCAGCAGTGTGCTGACAGAGCCAGGGAGACAGATGGGTATGAGGCGGGAGAGAAACAAAGCACTACAGCTGTTCAGGATGAGTGCAATCACAACCATTGGCAGATGTTTCCAACCCCCAGAGAAACCAGACACTGCTCCCCTGGTGGCAAAAAGAGGAGGTGGGTAGTGTGAGAAGCAGGAGCCGTTCCCAGCCAAAGCTTCTTTACCTGCAGCAGAACTCGACGCACATCAGCATCGCTGTGATCTGCGTGTAGCTGGCCCAGCAGCAATTCTGCAGAGAGCCTCTGACCCACGAAGTTGGTGACTCGATTGCCATCATAGCCATTGAATACACCATAGAGGTAGTAGTTGTTCTCACTCCTGTCAAAGAGGGCAGAAGTAAAGAGGTCACAGATGCCTATGAGACACAGACATACGTAACAAGTTCCTCCAGACACCTCCTGCACGTTCACACCCCACCCTCTTCTTCCAAGTCCTGTGTGACAAACTAAATATCACTTTTACCTGCCCTTGTGTCTGCAGGAGTCTGTGTCCCAGGTGCAACCCGCTTACCTGAATTTTAACCAGTTATCTTCCAAGGGGTGACTCTCTGTCCCCTTGCCATCTGCACTGTAGGAACGGTTTGGAGCTGAGCCCACCCCAGAGAGATGGCAGGATGGCAAGTCATCTGTCCAGCTGGGCTGCTGTTCCTGGGAGACAGAAAGAGGAAAGAGACTATGTAAACCCCAAGCAGCCTGAAGTCCAGTATGGGTTACAAGTCCATCTCTACCCTCTTCTCAACACTTCTCCCTTTGCTAATAGGGTAGCATACCACCTCAGCTACTAACTTCATATTCCCTGCTGCAGAACGGGATCACTTACCGCTTCCTCTCCCTCTGAAGCTCCCTCTGAAGCTACTATACACCTGCACCTCCAGCTCTTGCTAACAAGAAACCAGAAGCAAAATTTGCACCCGGGTTTTACACTCGATACAGCACAGCACTAGCTATTCGTTTGGTGAATCAGACCCTCATGCATCCGTGGCACAAGAGCACAGGGAAGGCTCTGGTTCCCCAGGACAAGGGGACTGTGGCCCTCCTGCTGCCAGCAATGAGAGAGGCATCCCTGGGCCGCCATCTCCCTGGCGCACGCTGCCTGTACACACACACACGGCCTGCAAACGCCAGCTGCCCCCTCACACAGCGAGGCACCCCGAAGGCGGCAGCACAGGCACGGCCCCCACAGCCACCTGCCGCCCCCCACCAGTCCCACAGCGCTGCAGAGCGGCGGGCCAGCCCAGGGTGCGGATCGAAGGGCACGCAGGGTCGNTCCGCCGCCCCCGCGCTGAGGCGGCGTCGTGCGGTGCCCGGGCCGTGGTTTTTCAAGCCCTGAGGCGGCAGCGGCGTCTCGGCCTTGAGGGAGCTTTGAAAACGTGGCCTGAGCGGTGCTGTGGAGCCTTCTGGGGCTCCCGAAATGGTACCCTGGAGAAGCGCGCAACCCTCCCCCCCCCCCCCCC
>VZTL01031604.1:65734-90868 GCA_013400535.1 Scopus umbretta
CCCCGCAGGCCCTGTGGTATAGGGCCTCAGCGCTCGCCTGTGTGGCGGGAGGAGAGAGCGTTGTCAGCTCGCCTTGATGAGGAGAGAAGTCCCAGGGAGGTGACACGTACTTTAAAGTTTCCCTGTTGTTACCCCTTCCTCTTGTCTAGGGGGAACGGAGACGTCTCTGTTTCTTACCTTGGAGGCCTTCAGTGGTGAGAGAAAGGAGCACCTCTCGGCCACCACTGCAAGCGTGTGTGGATGGGGAGGGAAGAGGGGCAGGGTTGTGAGGATCTTGTGAAATGGGGTCACCTTGGACACAAAGAGCCCTGAGGGAGTCTGGCGTTGAAATGTTTTTCTCAGCACCGCAACACATTCCATGCAACCTCTAGAGAAGATCAAGCCCGGGAAAGGCCAAGATACCAGCTCTGAGCTGCACTGCTGCTCCGTAGACACCACAAGAGGCCTCTGTTTATCTCAGGTTGGAGTTCATCTCCTGCCAAGGTGCTCCACAGCCCTTCGCTGTGCTCTTCTGCAGGCCATAAGAAGGGCATAGTGGGACCATGCTCTCAGGCCAGCGATGGGAAGGTCTCTAGAAGAGCTGACAGGTGGTTCTCAATACCCATCGCAGTTTGGAGCAGTCTGTGGTCGTATGGAGTCAGGCACAACAGTAAAATTGCTTATGTGCTGGCCCGAATGATACAGGTAAAACCAGAGATAACTGATTTTGCTGTTCCTTAAGAACCTTTCTAGGCTGAGGTAGGCTGTTTTAGGAGGGACAGTTTCCACTGTAGCAGCTCAGCTGGAGCACGAGAGAAGACACAAGAATCACTCCCACTGCTTTCTTGTGTTACAAGTCAGCAGAAGAGCCCTCCAGGTGTGTGAGTGCATATCTGGGAGTGAGTGATGGCCGGCAGACAGGCTGCAGCAGCGGGGGGCTTGGGGAGGAGCACGTTTCCCTGTGTGAACCGAGGCCGAAGGGGCTCCAACATGAGAGAAGTGCAGTTTCAGTCATGTTTAGCAGTGCAATTGGGGTGAGGGTGGGAGTGTTAAGTAGTCTTGACTTCCAGCAGTGGCTTGATGCTCTTTTAATGAGATCTTTGTGGCAAAAATATTAGATTCAGATGCACTTCAGAAATAATTGCCAATTAATTAACCTTATTCTATGGAGCAATGGGTTTTGCTGCAGGGGATCCTGTGAGAGGATTCCAGCTCTCTTTCCTGTAAATCCTTTGTCTATTGTTTTGTTACATCTCTTCGTTCCAAATAAACAAAGGTTTCAGATCCTTCTCTTCCACGCAAGGCTCACAAATATTGAGCCATTCAAGCCGATTTAGGCACACAGGCAGAATTACTGTTTTAAAGGTTGTGTTGGCCAAAGATAGAAGAAAATGCTAAATTTAGAACGTCAGTCTACAAACAAGTTTCCGCATGTTTAGCTTTATGTATAGGCTTGGTCTCACAGGTGTCATTTGGAGTATTCCTGTGGGTAAAGCTGTGAGTGGGTACAAGTAATTACAGGAATGGGTCTCGAGTTTGCATTAAAAGTAGGATGGACAGATTTGGTACTAATGAAGATTTGTTTTCTTACCAGTATCAAGAATTCCCCATGCTGCAGAAATCTGTGTAGAACAGCATTGTCCAGATCATTGAAAAGCAATAGGCGAGTTTCTCTGCTTTAAAACACGATGTCACTTTTTCAGCATTGCAGCAGAAGCTTATGCTTATTTAATGACATTCAAGGTTGCAGTCATGCACCTTGATGAGCACAGGCAGACCCTGTCCTTGCTCAGAGCGCCACTGAAATCAGCAAGGCTTTGGGTGTGCTCAGAGACTGCCAGCGTGTATCGCATTGCAGGACTGGGAATTTAGGAGTCATTTCTGTCTTCTTATATCCATAAGTGAGTCCTTCTGAGACTAACAAGAGCGAGTCTGTGTGTGGGTGTGATAGGGCAGAATGTGATCTCAATGAGAGACTAAAACAACTTTCCTGAAGATACGAGATAGAAAAGCTGCCACTTCCCTTGTTTGTACAATGACTAGTCACCTCTTGCAGTTAAAGATGTGCCCTTTTCCTACTTTAAATGTCTGGCTTCAGCTCATGGTCACTAATCATTGTCACTCAGGGGTTTTTTTTCCTGCCCGTTTGGGCTGGAACACAGACCTGGTGCGAAACTTCTTTTTTTTCCTCGGTGAACATACTTACGCCAGATTCTGTCTGGATATTCCTGTGGTTCTGTCACTCTGCCCTAACCTTGAGCGAGGCAATTAACTACGTGGTCTGTGAAAAGTGAATAGCAAGATTTACCAAACAAGACTGCTTGCAGTGCTAAATGAATATTTATCCAGCATTTTGCAGCCCTCCAAAGGAAAGTGCTACCAAAGCTGGTGTGCTGCTTCATGAATATCTGCTCACAGAGACCAATAGCTTTATGCAGCACTTGCAAGATGAAATACTGCACCAACAGAGTTTTTGTAGGCTATATTGATCAAGCTTATTTTTTCATTTGTTTTATTTATGCTTCTTACCTTCAGCAAATCCTCTCTGAAATTACCACGCTGTATTCTCATACAGCCAAAATCTCCCCAAGAATGCAGGGTATCAGTCACTGAACCTCATCATCCATGCACCAATAAAAGAATTATATGATTCAGTGACTACCAGATCCACAGCTCCCTCTCTCATGTTAAACTCCCATATTTCTCATTCCTCCCCCTGCTCTCTCCTTCTCTCTCTTTGTATATTTATTCTTTCTCATTGCCTCTCTGTCCCCAATGCTAGGGATTATACAGACTGTACTTCAGGTGCCACGCTGTACTACTGCCTTCCTGCTCTTACTAATGTTTTCTCTGTAGAAGAGGAAGAAGCATGATCACTCTCCTGGGCTGCTGGATAAAAGATGAACAACATGATTGAACTACGTGCCTTGGGGAGCAGGGAGCATAGGGCAGCCCCAGCACAGGGCTCTTGCAGACGCTTGGAAACCACACACAATGGGAAGCAATTACAGGATCGCTGGCAGAAGCCATCACATCATTTAGTTTCTCTCCACTGATCAAAAGTGAGATATGTTTAGGGAGATTTTTGCTTTTTTTCCCCTGCCTTGTCTTGATGATAATGGAGGCTGGGGCTGGAAAGGAAAAGTCATGATTTTTGGCAAGGCTTGCATGAGGCGATAGGGAAAAAAAGAAGGGTCTCTCTGAGAGAGCCAGCTTGCTGCACTTGCTCCGCTCCTACGGCAGACCATTACAGAAAGGGATGGTGGAGAGGGTGGCATTGCAAGCCCTCACGCAGCGCCACCCTGACCTTACCCCAGCTACCTCTGCCAACTTCAGCCTGATGCTTCTTCCCACAGATGCCCTAATGCTCCTGGCTCCGCTACAGGCCGCTGTTTCCAGACAGGCTGGAAAAGCAAAGAGGTAGAGGTGGAGCAGTAGAGAGAAGAAGCATTATGGAAAGAAGGCAAGCTGGAGACAAGAGAGAAGGAGGCAGCAGCTTCCTTCCCCCAGCGCCCTCCAGAGAGCTGGAGAGCCAACATGGAAAGCTGCAGCCAGGGGAAGTTGGAAGCGGCAAGGGAGTGCTGATCCCCTGAGCGCGAGCCAAATATCGCTGCAAAACAAAGTTTGTACAGAGCTTTAGGCCAGTTGGGCTTTTGAGGGAGGGAAATGGGGTTGTTTCCGTTGTGCCAGAGCCTAAGATTTTATTGAATTCTATGATACACTAAACAGTCTCATCTCTTCAAGTTCTGGCGTTATATGAACTTTTCTTAAAAAAAACTTTATAATAGAATTATGTTTCTAGATGTCATGGCTGCAGGGAGAAGCTTCAAAACATGACTCATAAGAGCTTGAAATACCAGAAAGCAAAGTTAAAGAGATTTCAAACGATTAGAAGAAACAAACAAACCGGTAGTGCTGGAGTCTTATTCATCTTAAATGCTTGCTTTTGGCAACATTTTGTCTCACCAGTTTTTAACTCCACCTGTCACCAACACAGACATCTGCCTTTCTGTGGGCATAGTATCTCCGCAACACTTTCACCCCAAAAGCCGGGACTGTAGGAAGGGTCTTTGTCCAAACAAAGATTAATCAAGAAAGAGAGGGGTATGTCAATATTTTTGCGTATCACCTGATGTGAAGCTACAGTATGCGTGTGCTCATTTGTGTCCCCAAAAGGGGACACAGTTTGGAGGACTGGATACAGCCCGCTCGCCATCACGTGTTTCTGCTTACCGTCCTCAAACTGCACAAGGGATGGGAAATGAGATACTCGGGTGACAGGCTCATTAAAGGGGGATGAGAAGGAAGCTTTACCTAACCATCGGCACGGGATGGAATTTTGAATTTTTATTTTTTTTTGCAGAGCCAGTGGAAGTGAGGTCCTTTTTAATGGTGGGCTATCAATTACTGACACCCACTGTCAGCAGTGCCCTGAGAGCTCGTTTCCCAGCACTTGATTATGTTTTGAAAATGTGTACTACGCTAGGCACCCGAACAACGGTCACACATAGGTGAACAGAGGTAAAGACATACCAAAGGAATAAACAGATCTGCTTCCCCGGGTGTGGAAGTACTGGTTTGTTTTCATATAGGTTTGTAACCTATATTCTTGTATGTTCCACATCCACACCTCCTATAGCCATATCCCTTTCACAATGGGAGTCCACTTCTAATGTGGCATGTTGAGCTCCTTCTCGTGTTTTCCTACTGATTAGGTAAGAGACACTTGACAGTGTGTGTGACTTGAAACTTAGGCCAAGCAAAACACACAACCGTTTGCTCCCCCTGAAATATATGTCGCAATAAGGGCAGTTCTTTAGGTCTCTCTCCGCCATTCAAGCTACCTTTTGTCACTAAACTTGCCAGCTGGCCATCCAGGAGCACAGGAGCCATACTCTTGTAGCAAATGAAGCCGAAAAAGCCATCCCTCCACAAAGAAGAAAACCCAGACCATTTTTTTCACATAGTTTGGTTATTTTGACGTCATAACTTTATTGAGACACCAGTAGTTACCACCTTCACTTTGTTAACCACAAATATATAGGACATTGTAAACACAGGTGCTGAGGTGGCGGGGTTCGCTGTAGTTGGACTTTGGAACGGACAGGGGCAAGGGGTGGAGGGGGAGGAGGGGTGAAAGGACACTCGGGCTTAGACAAGACCACTCAGGGGATCCTGTATGCGGCAGGCCATCCATGAGTCATCGTATATATGTATAAATGTATAGCTTTATATTATACATCTTTTTAAATATATATATATAATATATATACTATACACAGGCAGTAATGCGGCAGGGGAAGGGGCAGGGCAGCCCAGGTGGTGTTACAGATGCCACGCAGGCAGCAGGGAGTTGTCTGGATGGATGATTTGGACTTGCCGCATGAGGTGGCCTCGCTGGGCTCCTTGCCTTGTACCTGCTCTGGGGATCGAAGCCGAGACTCCTGTGGGAACCACCCCGCAACGCTGCCTTCTCGGGTCCTCCCAAGTGCTTGTGGGGGTGCGGGGACAAAGACACCTTCTCCCCAGAGGGAACTGCCAGGAATAACGCAGAGAGGAAGGGTGTGTGATGAGGCGGTGAACGGTGTGGTGGGGACGTGGGTGAGCCAGGGATGGAGACACATCAGGAGACTGAAGCCACGGGTAGAATTGGGGCAGTTTCATCATCCCTTTGCCCTTCACAGCCCCTACTTCCACAAAATAGTCCCTTACTTGGGGGCTTCACAAGATAAGACGACATCAAGGGGCTGTTGCTCCCACCAGGGGATGCATAATCCTCTGTAATCCAGACAAATGGCAGAGGGGGAAGAAAGCTGCCTTATCGTTTTGCTTATACAGCCATCCCTCTGATCTCCTAATCCCTGGAGTGGGGCTGATCTCACCCACGTTTAAGATCTAAAAGGAACATGTTCCAGCCAGCTGCTCAGGTCTTGCCTGTGATCACCAGAAATAGGCAGCACCTTATCAGAAGTGCCCAAGATAAGATAACCAACCTTTTGGGTAGGTCTGTATCTCTTATCAGCTGCAGAACCAGCCAAATGCTACCAGAAACTGCATTTTAAAGAGCTACATGCAGACAGGGAGAGTCCAACCCCCAGGTCTGTCACCACCAACTCTCCACTGCAAAGGCTAAAAGCAAGTGAACCCAAGGAGAGTATGCCTTCTTCCATGAGCAAAAGCAAGAAGTTGCCCTAGTATCTACTGCTACAGTGTCCCCTGCCACACCGATGCCTTTCCTAGAACACGAAGGAGGACAGGGACAGAAAAATAGGCAGTAACCCAGGATGAAGCCGCCTGGCTCATCTCTCACTGAAGTGCCAGCTCTGAGGAGGAGGCTTATTCCTACCTCAAGCCCACCTGAGCCCATCAGCTGGTTACATGAGGGAAGCGAGCCAAAGAGGATGAAGAAAAGCTTGCTCGTCAGTCAGCCCCAAATGGTGTTTAGCCATCTACTTAACTGATGGGAGAAGGGGCCTGTAAAATGTTTCTGTCCTACACCCCAAAACAGGGCCCCAGGCAGACCCCCCACATATGGTCCGTCCCTCTCCTCATCCGCCTGGTCCCCACCCCCTCACCAAAGAGAGGGGACAGGTGATGGGCAGTTCCTCCCGAAAAGTACAACACATTTTTGTGCTAAGGGCTGGTTATTCATATAGATATAGCGCCGCCTCCTCCTCTTGGTTCCCTCCACACACCCAAAATGAAAGGCTGAAGGATGACACATGAATCTGGGTGAGTACAACTAGTTTTTCTCCTCCTCCACCTCATCAGTCATTCTTTCCTCTCCCCCAGCATGAGACAGACTGGAGGGAGCTCCCCCCACAGCCATAGTCATAAAGAACCTCTCTCAATAAAATAAACCCCTCCCAAGCCTAAATATTAGGCTAAGCCCACAGAAAAAAGAAGCCTAAGGGGCTTCCCTCCAAAAAATACCCCTCCTATTTACAGTATTGCTTTCACTCGCAGCCACAGAGCAAGGGATGTGTGCCCAGTCCCTCCTGGTGCACCCACAGGGCTGGCTGGTCCCCCTCGCCCATCCTCACCAGTGGTTAACCACCAGCCAGGGGGGCAAGCCACGGGGAGGGCAAGCCATGGGGAGAGCCACCGGCAGCACAGGTCTGCTGGTAGGAGCAGGTAGAAACGGTGCCTATATACAGCGGAAAACAACTGGCCCCCCCCTTCCCCTTCTGCAGCTCTATGTTTTTCTACCCCTTCCCTATCATTGTGGAGCAGGTGGAGAGGAGTTGTGCTGGGAGGAGGGGAAGGACTGGTAACCTTGGTTATCCAGGAGAGATGTTTACACAACCACAGGCCAGACCCGTGCCCCGTCTTCCTGACTCCTAAGGGTGCTACAGGGAATAGGCTGGATGCTCAGAGGAAGCACCTATTGGATCTGCTCCTGATCTCTGCTACTGGGGCCAGTGCTGCGTGGAGCAGGGTGGCTGCCTGGGGGATGGAGCTCCTCACTGCTGCGAGGCCTACCTAGCTTCTTGTGCTCTGAGAGATGTCTGTGCTGGGGAGAATTGTCCAGATGGCTATTGCTGAATTATTTCCCTTTAGGGACCATCTTTGCGCATAGACATTACTTGTAACCTGGAATAAATCACGTGCTTCCAGAGCTGTGTCTTTACTGGAAGCAAAATCATGAGGAGTATGGAATGATGTCCACATGAGCTCTATCTGAGAGTCACTACTGCCACCTAGGTGAGGCTTTAAAGACAGCCAGGATTTGAGATTCTGCAGAAGATGCACTAAGGTGTAGTCTACGGCAAGTTACGGTAAGACCAGTTTTCAGAGAGCTCAGTCTGGCCTCAACCAATTCTCTGCACACTAAGACCTCCTCCCCATCTGAGTGGGAGGCAAAGCACAGCCGTGTGGGGCAGGACTCTTCCCCGCTCGGTTGCATCCCTGTGCAAAAGGCAGACACACACTGGCCATCCCAGCAGTGGTATTTCTTTCCAGGGAGAGTCCTGCTCCATTCCTGTGTGCTACAAAGATGGTGTCAGCAAGAGGCTTTGCACTGTGATAGCAGAGAAACAGAGGAGGGTTCAGCAGGACCTGAAGCGTGAAACTGCCTTTCTTCTCCTCTTCCTGCCCAGGGTGAAATGGCAAAGCTCTCCTCTTCCCCTCGAACCAGCCCAGCTGGGGACGAGAGCTCTCAGGGCCCCCACCTTCTCCATCCTTCCTCCCACAGGAACTGTGCCGGGGGGCCAGGGACTGGGCATGGCTCCCCTCCTGCCTCACCAAACACCGATCTGAGAAAAGTGGCAAGCAGGACATACAGGAGAGGGGAACCACCTCCACCTCAATCAAGGGGGCTGGGGAAGGAATTACTCTTATGACACTGCCCCTCTGCTCTGCTGAGTCTCTTGCTGCAACCTACAGACGTGCCTGTGGTTTTTGATTGTACCTGCAAATCTTCCTCCTTCCTTCCCATTTGATCTCTTTTTGCTCCTCCCCAATATCAATTCTCCCCAAATGCTCTAAAAATAAAGTACCCCTCCCTCACGAGCGGGTGGGAGAAGAAAGCCCCTCATCTTTGTGCAGGGGACATCACTCCCGCCCCCCCTACAGCCCCCCCTCCACCCTTGCACGCCTGCATGCTGACTCCAACACCATCCCCCTCCCTGAGCTACCAGGCCCTCTGGCCTGATTCAGATGCTCCCACATCTATGCCAGCCTTTAGCAACACCGCCTCTTCTAGGAAGGTCCCTGGTCCCTCTCCCCTCTTTCCTTCTGCCTCCAGCACTCTCTCTCCTGCCCTGCTGGTGCCATCGCCCCACTCCTGCCATCCTGCCCACCTCTGGAGGTGGACTCTGCCCTCCACAGCAAGGCAGGAGGGAGAGGAGGGAAGGGGGGGCCTTTCTGTTGCAACGTGGTGACAGATTTTGGAAGAATTTCATTCTGGCGGGTAGATTTGCGGGGAGGAGAAGGAAGAGGTGATGGGGAAAACTTTTTTCCTTTTTTTTTTCTTTTTTAAAAACGATAAATAAAAACAGATGACCCAGAAGGCTGGAGCATAGCTGAGAGCCACCTCTTGTGCCACTACGCACATGTCTGGTTTGTGCCTCGGCTTTCTGCCGGCAGAGGGAAAGGGAGCAGAAGGGAAGGGGAAAGGGAAAGGGGCATCGGTGGCTCAGTAGTTCTGCGTTTGGTACCCCTGTGTCTCGGTGTCGAAAGCATCTGCTGGAGGGGGCTGCTGGTACGTCCCCACAGCGTCTGTAGCATCCTCCTCGTTTGTGTAGGGCGCATAAGGCATGCCGGAGTCCTGGCTTGGGTCCATGTAGTCCTGGGAGAAGAGGGCCGAATCGGCACCCAGCTGGAAACGCTGATACGCCAGGAATGCCTGGCCCACCTTTAAGGGAGAAGGTGGAGGGAAGAGAAGGGAAGCAGAGCGGGGAGGGGAGAAAGAGAAGGGGGACATACCGAGAAAGAGAAACAAACAAAAGTGGGGTTAGTAGTGGTTACGGATTAGTGTGTGAAGCCTGTGTGGAAGATTGCTGGCAAAAAAAACATGAGACCATGGAGGTTCAGGCTGCCCCACAGAAAGCGTGAGCCCACACGGAGAGAGGAGGGCTAGGCAGAGATGGCTGCGAGCCCAGCTGGCTGTGTGCAGCCTGCCAGGGCTCCCTGCTGCCTCTGGGATGTCCTGGGCACCTTCTGCTCGGCGGTGGGGCTTCACCGACACGGCACAGGTCGCAGAGGCTCAGGCAGCCTGTGGTTATCCTGTTCAGACCCTTCTACCCCTAGGAAAAGGCAGTCTGCCTCAGCTCCACCACAGAAGGTTTGTCTGCCGGGCTGGACGTATGCAGACATTTTGCCTGCAGAGGCCAGAAAGGAGAGCAGGATTTGACCCGGAATAGCGAGGTAGCGGTCACCCCCCGTAACCCCTTCACCAGCCAACATCCAGCAGCATAGACCTTGGGAAGGAGCAGCAGGAGGCAAGGCAGATGCTTCCCAGACCAGGGGACAGCAAGTGTACTGCTGCCTCCCGCCCCAAGCACTGCAGGCAGGACGCCCTTTGGGGTTCAGCATCGCAGATCACAGCAGGCATGGCTCGTCATTCCAGAGCATCCCTGATAGAGGTAATTGGTCTAGTAGGTGACAGGTTAGAGGTTTTTGGGGAATGAGGGCTGGGCGAAATGGAGGATGTACAGTGGTGGGGGCAGAGGGTGTCTCCTGGCTGAAGTATTAGGTCTGAGCAGTCACCGCAAGAAAGGCACAGCAGTGTTACGCAGCATTAGTTAGGGTACGGGTGAGGGAGAGAAGGGGGCAGAGCAGGAGGAGGAGGAGAAATTGCCAGTTCCAACTCCCCAGAGGGACATCCCCTGTTCAGTGGACAACATAGCAGTGCCCTGCTATGACCACACATGGACACGCATGGTTGGGGCGTTGGAACCATCTGTGCTCAGTAACCTCCTCCAGCTGCATCCCTCCACTTCTTCCCTCAAATTCCCCCATCAGCAAGGGGCACTAAGGCAACAAGGATGGGGAGTTAGGGAACAGGGTGTTGTATTCTTCCTGAAAAGTAATGTCTCTGAGTCTCCGCAAAGCCAGAAATGTGAGGAAACCCTGTGAGGAGAGAGAGGGGTGTGGAGAGGAGAATCAGTAAGGAAGAGCAAACCAGAGCATTTGATTGAAATAAAAACCCCAAGGAACTGGAGGATGAGGATGCCTATTTAGCCACTTGCAAGCCCGTATATTGGGGAGGACCACTGCAGGTGGCAGCACCTTAAAAAGGGTCCCAGGGGACCCCTCGCAAAAGCCCTGCTCCTTGTCACACTTTCTGCTGGAGCTTGTGAGGGGTCTTTGGCAGCACTCGAGTGCAGGATGCCGCTCATGGTGTGACACACACACTGCTGTCCCTTGCCCCCACTTGGTGTCACCTTGGCGAGGGTGCTGACCACACAACCCTTTGCAGGTTCCCTTCCTCTCCGATAGCTTCATGGTCTTATGGCACCCTTCCTACCTGGCCCCCGCCCAACGTTAAGGCCTGCAGGGAAAGGAGAAGATAAAGCCACAAGGACTTATGCATGGAGACTGGCCCAAAATGCTCTCCTGCTTGGCACTATCCTGTCACATCAGACAAAAATCACTCGGGCTTGGTGCTTTCAGAGATGGGAGGAAATCGTGGGGGATTTTTATATTGCACACCACAGTTTTTCTAGGAAACTAGCAATAGAGAACTGCTAGAGAAATGGCGGTCTTAAGAGACAGCACCATCACCTCCCTAAGAGGCAACCCAGGGAGGCAGCGCTGCAGTCGTGGGTGCAGAGGGAGAGCTCAGAGGGATGCCAATTGCAGCCTCTTGTGGCCACTGATGACATTTCATATGATGGGAGCAAAGCAGGGAGGAAGATGGGTGCAACCCCGCACCTGGAGCTCCCTTCTCTGCTTAGCATCTGTGAGGTGAAAACGCTGTTAAAGTCCTCTGACGCACAGGGAAAATGATGCCTAGGGAGCTGGCTCAACAAGGTCAGATTAGAGGTTTGTCGAGGACACTCCTTACTGGGCTATGGGACCCTCTTTCCCGTGCTGCTTATTAACGCTCTAGCACCTTCTTCCATGTAAGTTTTTGAGTCCTTGTTTCCCAAGTTTACCTCCTAACCACCTTCCCTTCTCAGAAACCGTATGAACAGAGATCTCAGAGGGAATCACTCTTAGCCAGTCACCTTCCATTCCCCACAAGCTAATACAGAGCAGAGGACACTTGATCCAATATCATGGCTTCTGTACTCACCCAGGTGAAGATGGAGAAGAACGAGAACGTGATGGCTGCTCGGGCTGCATCCCCTCCCTCATTCATTGGGTTGTCCTCTTCTTTTGAAGCTTGCCACTGGTTGGTCAGAAAGCAGAAGCCAACAAACCACAGGAATGCCCAAAAGGCTGGGATGGACCACCACCAGCATGCCAAAAGGGAAGGGGAGAGACATCAAGAAGGTACGTGTGAACAGAATACGCATACTTCTCTGGAAGCTTCGACCCTACAAGACCCACCAGTGCGTTGCAGACTGGCCCAAACACTGACTGTGCAGCCTATCTAAGCCCAAGCGAGCTGGCAGACTCTCTGACAGCTAAATTATCAAGGTGACGATAGGTGTCTGCAGAAAGTACCTCAGGAGATACTTTCACAAACACAGCCTCATTTGCTTGTGTTTGGATTCATCACAGGACTTGCATTTGGCCTTGGGAGGGAGCCTGAAGGGCTTCCAGTACAGGAGCAATCACCTGGGCTCTCTGAAACAGCCACTGCTTCGCAACCCTGTCCTGCAAGGACAAGCAAGGAGCAATTCCTTCCAAGGTAGCTGCAGAAGAGTGGGAAGCAGCTGGCCTGCAGTTGCACAGACATCGACCTTTGCTCAGGACAGCACAGGCTAAGGGACCCACACGGAGGAAAGATGCTGAAGGATCATTAACATGCTGCACCCCCAGGAAAGGGGTGAAGGGAGGGGGGAGCCCTGACTCCAGCCTGGCAGCTGGTGGGGAAGAGTGGAACTCAGCAGGCGCAGCCAGACACCTGGCAGTGAGGGAAATGGGCATTCCTAAGTGGCAGCGAAACAGGGCTGAGTGCTTCCTCTTCTCTTGTTAGCTGTACATGGCACTGCTAGGCAAGGGGGCTAACAGTGAACAAACCTGCAAGCCAGAAGTCCTAAACAAGTTCAGATGCTGCACCTGATCTGGCTCTTGCTCCACTTGTGGCTCCTTTGACAAACTGTGGGGGGACCCTGCTATGGAGAAGTTTGCCTGTATGGCTGAGTAAGCCAAGAGAGCGAATCAGGATAACAGCACAAGAGCAAAGTGCCTCCTCACGCTGCTGGTGACTGGCTTTACACATGCACAGACACACGCACCATCACTCTGTCTGTCACTTCCACACACTACTGCGAATGGTGAGATCTGACTGTAAGTTAGAATAAGCCTCAGGGCTAGGTAAGGTCCTGCACAGCTATTCACGTGGGGAATGCCAGGTAACCTAAGGAGGACTGGTTTAGTCAGCCTGCATGAAATCCTCAACTTTTTTTTATGTTAAAATATATGGGGTTCAATCACCTGGAGCTGGAAAAGAAGTAAGTACCATCTCCAGAGGCATCAACACTTGGCCTTAACAAGCGCAAGCATGCAGGCACGCAAGACCTGCTTAGCCTAAAGGGCTCCCAGAGAGTCTATGTTCTCCTATGTAGAACACCAGACAGGCATCAGCCAGATTGGCTGAGAAGAAGGGAAAGAAAAGGAGAAAGAGAGAGAACAGCCCTGAGAGAGTAAAGAACCCAAAGACCTCCCTGCTAGCAGGAACCTGGCCTGCAAGGCAGCAGAAGCTCCCTCCCTCTCCCTTGCCGGTGGAGGAGAGGAGCACTGTGGCCAACCAGCCAGGAAGCTCACCCGAGACTCCGATGTCTGAGAGCACTGCCTTTTTGCGGTCCTTGACGCTGCTGATCTGCGGGAAGTAGGCATCCAGAGCCAGGTACAGAAGGCAGCTGAGGAAGGCGAGGACACCCACGGTAATGCCATAGTTGCAGGCGTTGCGATTGCGGTTGAAAATGCAGTGCTCTTGTGTCTCACCCGGGCGGTTCATGTACCCTTCATTGACAATGGAGCCAAACACCACAATGGAGAACACCTGGTGGGGAGGAGGCAGACGACACATCAGGGAAAGCCCCATCTCTATGGACCAGCACAAAAGAGCTGAGCTTTGCACAGGACAGCCGCCCTTCACAGGCACCTCTCTGCTCTGCTGAGCTCCCGTCCCGCTGCCTTGCCCGGACTGTAGCCACAGGGAATTTGCTGGGGAGATGGTCTCATTTTGTTTCTGAGGACCAACTTAAAATAGGACACTTTTAGATTGAACCTCTTTATCCATCTGATCTAAAGCGTTGTAAAGCAGTCACAGTCTGCAGTAAGGGTGGCTTCCCACAGACACACAGGGAGGCGACGTGGAGTGTAAACTGGGATACGGGTTTGGTGCCGGTGCCTGCGTACAAGGGCTCCAAGTAGCGGAAATCCCCTTAGTCTGCACTTACTCTCCCACCCACTCCTTTCTCTTCTAGAAATTCATTGTTTGTACCACGCATTTGTTCACTGATTTTATCTGTCCAGTTACTATGCTCTTTTCCCATCCACCCTCCGACAATCCACAGCTCTGCGGCTCCGTTCTGCTGTGCTCCCACTCTCCCCATCTCCCTACACATCACACATCTCTCTCCACCAATTTTCCATCAGCCTAGCCCATGACACCACCTAACCTTCTGCCCACTCACCCACACGCCAACACCCTCCAACCTTCCCCAAGGACTTCACAGGCCAACCATCCCCCCTCCAGGTCTACCTGGCAGGGCCACCATGAGTCTTCCCTACTCATCACTGCCACTGCATGTTATTTTAAATCAGGCAGAATTAAGGATGAGTCCAGGTAGAAATGCCATAATCCGCAGTTGCCAGTCTAATCTTCGCTCACAGGCTTAGCCTTCATCACCTGCCACAAGGCCGTCCCTCCTTGACACAGCAAGTTCACCAAAGCAGAGAGCTATTTACAGCAGCTCCAGTCCTGCATCTCAAATAAACAGCCTCCCCTCACCGCCACAGGAGAAAGAGGGGAAGAATAAGGTGGCACGTACATTTTTTTCCTTGCACTGCACCTTGAGACCCTTGGCAGGAACAGTTTGCCTGCAGGCTGCCTGCGGGGGCCCCAGGCAGATGGGAAATGGGACCTCAAGCATGGATTGAACACACACGTGACATGCACTAGGATGCCACCGGGGCACTCTGCTAGCCTGGGAGTTGTCTACGCAATAGGAGCCTGGCACCCTGGGAACCACCACCCAATCTCCAAGGAGAAGAGGCACGCAAGAAGATGAGGTGGCCAAGTCTCCTGCAGGGAGCGGAGGTAGGTCTGAGGGTTTGCTGGGTCAGAAGGACCCCAGTACAACTTAACCCAACCAAGCACCAGGAGAACACACAGCAGACAACCTAGAAAGCGGAGAAGCGGCTTTGTGAATGCAGGGAAAATGAACTATTTATTAATACCAACCCGACACACCATCTACCATCGTTGGGGTTGGATGCCTGAGATCCACAGCACAGACCTCTGCTGTTTGACCCGTGGCATCAAGAACCAGAGCAAAAACCTTACTCACGGTCCCCGAAAGCCCTTTGGCAGATACTCAACGCTGACCACATTTCAGTTTCCAAACTCTTAACAAGTATCCACTGACATGGATACTATTTTTTCACCCCAAGGCTCATAATTGGGTCACACCTGGGTTGCTGACATCGGGCATAGTTTTGACACACTAGAGCAAACTAAAAAAGCTGGAAGCCAGCACTCCTAAGCGTGGGAACTATCTGGGTTCTCTGAAAGTCCACAAGAGCTTTTTAAGCTTGGATGTAAAACAACCGACTTCTCCTCCTCCTCCTCCTTCTTGAAAATAGAGATTGATCATACTTTGTGGAAATTACCCATGGAAAAAAAAAATAAAATAAAAAGCTCTCTCCTGCCTGAAGCAAAGGTTTGGTCTTCAAAATTTCAGCATGCATGGTTGGGAAAGGCAGCAAAATTGCACACAATTACAGCCAGGCTCTTTCAGTGGGAAGTCTTGCACGCCTTCTCAATAGGCTGGGCTGACACATCTCCCTAGGACCATCAGCAGTAACACCATGTTCCTCTAACCTGATGGGGAGCTGACAGACTCTTTGAAGTAACATCCTGATATGAGGCTGTGACCAGCACCAGTGCTGTCACCTGATGCTGTACCAACCTCCTTACATTGGGTTTACAAAGTGGGTGCCCCGTTTTCCACACCATTAGACAAAAAGCATAGCTTCTCTTTGGAAGATGAGAAACAGCCTCAAAAGTGACATAGTGTGGTGTTCCGTTTTGATTTAGGGCTCAAACCCGGTAAAATACCGATTCCCTGAGCCAGCTTAACCCTTGCAATGAGCTGTATTGCAAGTCTCTGCTTCCTCATTTGGGATGAATGAACTTCTGTAACGGCCTCTGCCCAGAGACGCCTCTGTTTACTCTGCTCATATCCTGATATACATCTTCCCTCTGCTCTTATCTTTGGGTTTGCTACTGGCCTGTAAGGGTTCTCACCTGCGACTGAAGAAGCAGAATCATTCCTTTTTGCATTTGCCCCTTTATACCTATCTAGGTTGGCTCTTCGTGAAGACACAGCTCAGAGTCACAAGGTCAGAGGAACATCTCCCTCTCCCTAAAATTTCAAGTAGAGGTGGCATTTCTAACTTCCTTTCTTCATCTTTGGTCAGCCAAGATGCCACAACTTCTCTCCTATGAAGAGAAACCTGTTTTATAGCCTGAAAGTGCCCAAGGTGTGATTTCATGACAAGCATCTAATCTCCCCCATTTTTCTGGGGATATTCCACTCGGAGTATTCTCACTTGTGAGCAGAACAGGTCACCGCAGATGCTTCTGTGTCCTGAAACAGCTACCTTTGTCCTTAGGAAAGCCTTCTAAGGACCAAAGCACAGTAGCTTAAGGGATGTCTCCCTCTATCCATGTTTTCCTCACTACTGGTATCAGCTCTGGTCCATGCTCCACTCTCTGGTGCTGCAGAGCGGACAAGGTTAGTGGTAGTGGAGAGGGTTTGCTCCCCTTGCCAGCCTACCACCACCCTCATAGCACAGCAAAATGCCATGAGAACCTGCTGTGCACAGAAGCCTTGAGCTGGACTGGATAACAGAGGTTGGGCAAGAGCGGGCAGGCTCAATCTAGGGGTTTGAGACCCCTAGATTTTCAGGGGGTTTCAGACCGATGGGCAGAGCTGGACAGTAGAGGAAGAGGCGATTGCTGCTGCTGCCAACAGGCAGCATCACCCGTTTTATCCTTGTGATGGCTGTACCCAGAAGCTGTTGCAACGGGTGCACAGACAAACAATTTTCTAGAAAAAATTGTAATTATGAGAGCCCAGATCTCACAGCCCTCAGAAGAAACTGCTGCACATTTAATCCATGGCAGTTAGTTCTTGTCGGTAAGGGGGTGGGTGGGTGGAAGCTCACTGACGTAGCAAATCATCTTAGAAAGAGCAAGTACTGTTTATTTCCCTGATTTCACAATCCGTGCCCATGCAAAGATGATCCAGGCAGCAGGTGCAGTATGAATGCTGCCCGGATTATAAACAAAGCACCAAGTCTGCGAAGATGAAGCATTTACATTCCTGTTCTCATCACATCTGCAGCACTTCTGAAGAAATGCCAATTACCAGCAGCACTGGCACAAGCCTCTTGCCCCTCTGCATTACCGCTGCTTGTTCCTTCTGTTTGGCAGAATGAATCCTCGCTGCACAAGGCCTCACCTACAGCCACTAATAAAATGGTCCAAAATATGCATCCAGCTGCGAAAAGGAGGTGAGGAGAAGATGGCAGGAGTCTTCTCCTGACTGAGCACTGAGACACTGCGAAGTGACTTGTCCAAAAGCAGACAGCAGGCGGGTGCAAAGCACTGCATCCTGACGCTCCCAAACACAGCCCATCCTTCTGCTCCACAGAGGGAGATCATTAGTGGCTTTCCTACGCTTGGTGACGAAAACCAGCCAGCCATCCCCAGCTTTGTGCAGTGGCCTCATTTCTTCAGCGAGGCTGTTTAAGTCAGTTAACAGGACTTGAAGTAACTAGATTTTTAGGTTGAGAGGGTTTCCTTAAGCTTCCAAGAGCAATGCTAATTGGGCAGGTATGCAGCCTGTCTGGAGGTGAGTATTTAATAAGCAGTAATATATTTGGCTACGCTCAAAAAAATGGACAGAAAACGGCACGTGGAGAAGATCTAACCAACTCAGAATTGCTGCTGCAGCCCAGCTTTTCTCGACTTCACCGCTCCTTAAACATTGCATCCACACAGGTCGTTGCAATGATTTTCCTAGACTTCTGTTTTCATCAAAGAGCTCTGAGACACCAAGCAAAGCCCAGAGCCAGGCACTTTGCAAAGCTGACAGAGACAGAACAATTTGCCGAAAGATGCAGCAAAATGAAGGTAATGCTAAGCACTGTGGGAAGGAGACAGGGAGAGGCTGAGCGTTTTCCTGTCCTCATTTCTCAAGGGGCTTGTGCTGGCCCTTACAGGCGTGTAAGGGCTTACTACAGCAAGAAAAGTGCAGAACAGGCAAAAGGCTGCATCCCGCCATGAAAGACCTTTTTTTTTTTCTTTCCTCTCACTGAACTGGGTGATCTGATTTTGCCAGGGGCAAAGGTGAGAGATGAGCCCTCAGAGGAGAGGCTCTCCGGTCCCTCCCCACCTCCCCACTGCAGGCTCAGCCTCACAGAAAGCCAGGCAAAACCTCCTGAGCATCATGTGAGGCTTTCCACCATGCTGCCCATCCCCAGCCGTGCATCAGATGCTCCCGAGAATCATGTGATGGATGCACAGCACAGCCAGCCTCCGGTAGTGCACTAGGATTTTCCTGCACCTCATCCCAGGAATTTGTCACGCTGCCTCCTGACTTCATCCCCGAGATCCCCACGATGGTCACAGCAGGGATGAGGCTGAAGAGGGTTTCTGTTGAGCTGCTGAGCCGCCTGCTTGGGCTCACTGAGGTGCCCTCGGGTCACAGGCTCTGTCGCACTGCATGTTGCCTCTCCCTCTCCCAAACCCTGTTTTTGTTCTGTTATAGAGAGGAAATAATTTGGTGACATAATATTCCTCATGGGACTTCAAATCAAATCCACCTTGGGCAGAATGAAGCAATAACCTCTTCTGTGTCTGACCTGGTAATGACCAGCAATAAATCTGTTTAAAAAGAAAGCAAGAGCAGGGGAGAGCGCAAAAGATAAACTGGCAGAGATGATCTGGCTTTCATTTTCATTCAGCCACTCGCAAATGGAGTCTCTGGAAAGCTTTGGAGCGCCCTGCACAGACATTTATTATTATTATTATTATTATTATTATCATCATTAAATCTACTTGTATTTAGTTCATTTTGAAGAAAACATATGCAGCTTTTGATACGCATGGGACCAGCAGCTTGGAAACAGGCAGCCTCTGTTTATTCCCTCCAGCCGGCACCACACAGGCAGCAAGCGACTCCTGCCCACGGTCTCGATGGCGCGTCTGAGCCCTGCGCGGGTGCTGGAGGGGGCCAGCCTCCCTGTACCCATTTGTACCTGACTCCCCTGAGCATGGGATGGGGGAAGAGCATGGGTATGCCGGCAGCTCCCTCCCAGCTCACCCTCCCTGGCCAGCAGCCACGTGGCACCAACTCCCCAGCCAGGGCTGAGCCGGAGCAGGTGATGGAGTGGAGAAATCCCTAATTCCTGCCATGGGATCTGGGACAGGCTTTCCTGGCCAGCCAGCATTTTTTTTTTTTTTACACATGGCTTGGCAGCCAACAGGCCGGCCATTAACCCTTCTGCCTCCCACCAGACCTGTGCCTGCGTCAATCTTCCCCCCGAGCATCCCAAGCCCCGGGTGATGCTGGGGCACCCTGGGAGCCAGCAGCCAGGAAGCCTCCGATGACAGCCAGGCCTGGGCTGAGCAGCCATGCCTGCCACCCCAGGGAGGGAGGAAGAGCTTTGCTGTGGGAAGATGCCCACCAGTGTAATTGGAGGCTGTGTCTCAGAGAACAACTTCAGGAAGCTCCATGTGGTCCCACAGGTCTCACACTCTTCTTGTGGTCAAACAGCTGCTTCTGTCCCACTGCTACTACTGACAACTCTCCGTGGCCACACCTCCATGGTGGCATCCAGGTCCTTCTCTGCTTTCCAGATGGTCCCTACATCACCAGGTCACTGCTCAGTGAAGTGACCACCCAAAATTCATATCTTTTTCCATGAGGAAGAGTACAGTTTTCTTTCTAGCAACAGATCTCTCCCTCCTTGGTTTGGCTGTGCCAACCTAGGTGGAGGACTGCATCCACTGACACCTGCATCTGCTCCTCTCACAGCCACGCTAGTCCCCTCTGCTGCCTCATCTTGCCACAAATGTTTGCCTTAGCCATGTCTCATCTCCATGCAGTTTCTCTGCTCCTCACCTGTGTCCCTTGCATGTTTTGAAATAGCAGATTACATACAATTGTCTTATGTTTTTCATCATAGTTCTGACTGCCTTTGGTCCCTATGTGCTATTTCTCAGATTTTTATCTGCAAATGCCATTAACGAGAGATTTGTTCCTGCTCCAAGATCTTTCCTGGAAATGTTACGCTGGAAACAACACGACCTGCTGTATCCAACCCTGAATCACCCTGTGGCTCTGCACATCTATTGCTCGTCTTCTGACGTGGCCTCTGACCCAATTGCAGCGACAGCAATCCCCAAAAAACCCTTTTGAAGCCAACCCAAGGAAGGGGATCCCATGAAGAACCATACCTAGGGCTTGACCAAAAGCACATGCTTTGAACCGCCGTGTTTCTTCCATCATGCGCCAACGTGTCTCACAAGCACACAGCCAGTGAGCGCGGTGGCTGGGGCAAAAATCCTGTGGACGAGCAGAGGCAGAGAGCATGAACTATGGTCCACGAGCACGGGGAACACATCAGCTAAATTTAGCCAGGACAGAAAGAAGGCGGAGGTTGCAGCTGGTTTCAGACTAATATGGCCCCTGGGCTCTAAGGCTTGGTTTAACTGCCACCACAAGCCCACGCTGGACGTCCTTTCCCTACAGCGAAAGGCAGTGTGGGGCAGGGAGGCAAGGGGTGTCTTAAGCAGGGCGTCAGTGCGGTGAGCCATGACCCACCGACAAGGCAGGAGATGGGGCTTCCTGCCATGCCAGGGCTTGCCCCTGTCCTCCAGCTCACAGGTGCCAGCCTGTTCTGACGAGGCCGGGGACATGGTTCCTGTCCTTCCCCTGCCTTGTCTCCTCAGCTGGAGTTGCCTGGGATGTGCCATGCCTGCAGAGACAGGGGACAGCACTTCTCATCCCAGCTCTGCATGCTCCCCCACCAGCCAGGGGATGTGGTGACAATGACAGCAGGTGATGGAGGAGGAGATGGAGGGCAGGTAGTACTTCTCCTCACCGAACCTCCCTCCAGAGGGGTAGTGCCCTTGGCATCAGAGAGAGATTTGGTGTCTCAATCCATGCGGCAAGTTTTAATAGGCTGCTTTGCCTGCATGGCTACAGTTGGAAATACCCTCACTCAAGCCACCTAGCTGGGCCTGCTTCCAAAAAGCGAGTTACTTTTGCCTAGTTAGGCTTTAGTTTCTCTAGCAAGCAGGTTTCCAAGCAGTCAGGAGCGCCTGGAAGAACCTGTTCCAATTAGCATTTTACTTATTTATGGAGCCAGTGCTACAACCAACGCCTGCGGGTTGCAAAGGAGCCTCCGAGCTCCCCCGCGCCAGCTGCGGAGAGCACTGCGGGTCAGGGCGCGATGGGATTACGCAGGAATGTGCCCACGCTTGCCTGCTTTATTTCAAGAATGATCCTGGAGCCACGCACTGTAGCTCAGCTCTAGATCGGTGTGGGTCACCCAGCTCCACTGGCTCCAGCTTGGGTCACCTAAGAAGGCTGCAGGCAGGTCTATATGTCGAGGTAGTAAAAAACCCACCCATACACCCCTGTCTTGTCTCCTGTGGGGCACCAGTTGTGTGATGCAGCTCGGCTCAGAGCACACCTCCGTGTTGAAGCCGGAGGCAAGTGAAGCAGCACAGCTTGGAGCAATGCCTTGAAAGACCAGGACTGGGAGTAAACCCCAGCCACCCATCGCAACAGGGCAAGTTGCTTGACTTCTCTTCACCACTGCTGGGAACAGGGAAGGCGTTGTTCTGCCCTTCCCCACAGAGAGGTGGGGAAGGCTCTGGGATCTTCCAGCAGCCCATTGCTTTCGTCGGCAAGCCTTGGTCTAGCCAAATCAGACAAGTTCCCTCACTGCAAGATCCAGATGCCCTTGGAGGCATCCTCAACAGAGATGCTCAGGAGGGACTGTCCGTAGGGCTGCCTCCCTGCACTACAAGGTGCTGCTTCAGCCAGGCAAGTGCATCTGGGGCAGGCAGCAGCAGAGAAATCGTTCGTGCTGAGGCTGAACATCCAAACCTGACAGGGGCGCTCTGCAGGACCACCACTGCTCACCAGCACCCATGCCAGGCAACCTTTCTGTAGGAAGACATGTACTTACTCCGCTGCGCCTGACCTCCAATGCACCCAAGAAACCTGAGCTGCTTCACAACACTGTCACAGCGGACAGATGCTCCAGAATTGCTAACCTCTTTCCATAGTTTAGCATCCTCCTTGCCACACCTATCCCATCTCCTCCTCAGCAAGGAGCAACATAAATAATCTTCAGTCACCCCATCTGCTCCTGGTCCTGCAGCTCTCCTCGGAGACTTCCCACCATCCCAACTGGGCTGCAAACTCCCTGGGCAGGAGCCAGTTTTGCTGCCCTTTGGTAGAAAGCCATACGCAGCTCCGTGCCATCATGAAGTCTGCTAAAAGGCAGCATGACCTGAGCACAAGGTCACTGCCTGGGGAAGCAATCGCGAGGCTTTCTGCTCTAAGTGAAAGCTCGTCACGTGAAATGGGCCAAAAGGAGTCTCCAGCTTGCCCCAGGGAGATGATGGACCACCCACACCATGAGCAGGATAAAGGCAAATGAGATCTCAGGAGACAGCAGGCAAGGTGCTTCCAGTGCTTGCAAGAGCAGGTGAAAGGAAGGCCTGTCACAGAGACCACGGGGAGGGGGAGCCCTTTGCCACCAGAAGAGTTTGGCTTGTAGAGTCTGGCGATAGAAAGGCTACGTGCGGATGTTATCGCAGTCTATAAATATACCCAGGGAAAAACACCAGGGACGGAAAAGCACCATTTACACTGAAGGGCACAAGAGCAAAAAAGCAAACGGATAAAAACCCAGCCACAAATAGATTTATGGTGGAAGGCCCTGACTGTTGGAGCCGCTGAACCCTCTCCCAGAGGGAGTGAGAAGGGCATAACACCCATGAGCTAGTCTTTTTTCAGCAAAGTTCAACCAATTTATGGAAGGGGTCATAAAGGGTCTGATGCTTGTCACAGCCTGAGATAGGACTTCAGTGCCCATGAGGATCCCTCTTGGTCTCAAGTTAAAGAAAAGACCAAAACCACAACTAAATACTGGGGTGAGCTCGTGGCTCCTCAGCTTTGGAAGGGAGAGATGCTAGGGAGGACAGAGAAGACCAAGCTGGTGGAAAAGCAGGAGAAGGAACTCATATTTTGGGAGAAAAGAGGTGCATGCATAGCCTTGTGCCACAACGGCCTCCCTTGCTGGACCGCTGACCTGGAGTACCTCCAGCTCCTGCAAAAGGACTTTAATTTCCACAGCCAAGTGAAGTGCCTAGGGTAAATCCCATCCTGTCCTCTGTCAAGGTCAGATGGGCAGGGGGAAACAACGTGGGGTCCCAAGGAGATGCCAGTCCCCGGGAAGCACTCCTCGCCTGGGGCATGGAGCTGAGCTCGGTGAGCAAGCCGACAGTGTCTGAGATACTCTGAAGCAGAGTAGGTGCCTAATTAAAAAATAAATATATTTCCTGTTCTCTCTCCCTCACCTGGCGCCTCTGGGAAGCCAAAATCCCGCAGTGCTCGGATGAAGGGGAAGAAAAAAAACCCAACAGACCAAGAGGGAGAGAGAGAAAGAGGAAATTCTGCTAGAGAGATTAGCAACGGGGGAGCCTTTGTAGGTCATGTCACATCCATCATCCCCAAGCACGCAGGCTGGCTCCGCTCCACCCGCCCGGGAGCGGGGGGCGCGCGTACCCCCTCGCCCAGCACCCAGCGGCAGCCCCGGCACGGCCAGCCTGCTCCTGGCATCAAGTGCCGTACCGTAAACAAGCTCTGGCGGATGGACGGATGGACAGAACGCCCGCATTAATCATGTCCTCAGCTGTCTTGGCGCTCACCGGCCACCCTCCCAGTCACGTCACCCAGAGGGGATATCACCCACCCGCCCGGCCAGGTGCACAAGGGCTACCTCCCCTCCGCCGGCAGCAAGCCGGGCCACCTTCCCTTTCCCTCTTCATTTCCCCCACCTGGCCCTGCTTTTATTTTATTTTATTTTCCCAACGCCAGCCTGACACCTCTCCTCCCAGCTCTGGTGCGCATGTGTCTCCTCCGTGCTCTCTCCCTGCCCTCCCCTCTCCGTTCCCGGCGGAGACCTCAATCTCTCCCCCGCCGGCTCGGTGCTGCAGCTCTTGCTCCCTTAATCCCAGTGACCTTCTTGCACATACGCGCCGGCCCCACGGGCAGCCATGGGATCGGCGTCACGGGAAGAGGGAGAGACCTTCCCCCTGGCACCCCGCGCCCTCCCCACCACCCCCGTTAGACCCCCCCTTTCCCTCTGGCCCCTTCCTCACAGATTACAGAGAGGAAAGCATTACAGGGAAAGGGGGGTGCATGAGAGGATGTGGATTAAACACAGAGCGGCGTCCAGCCCCCCCAACTCGCCCCGGCACGGCCAGAGCCCAGCGTCCCCCGAGCCTCGACCCGCGGGGGAGCCATGCCAGGACTGCAGCATCACCCCAGCTCCCCCCGGTCACCCCACATCCCACTGCCTCCCCGCGCCCGCCATAAACCCACCGGCATGGGGGGGTGTGTGTGTAGGGGAGACCCCCCACCCCCAAAACAGCAGAGATGGAGGCAGGGTCACGGTCCAACCCAGCTCTCCTCTTCCCTCCCCAGGGAAGAAACCCCAAATCAGAGTGCTCTCACCCCATATGGCCCTATAGCTGTATGGCCCTATAGTCACGCACACGGCTAGATATGTACACAAGGCTGTACATCTGTGGGTGCACACATATATGTGGAGATATATACGGAGATACATAAACCCAGAGACAGATCCATATATGTGAATATACATGCATATGTATATATACACACACTTATATATACACACACAGGGAGATATAGCCATAAATGCTTATGGAAGTGTATACATATATATTTGTGTGTGTATGGCTCTAGATGTGTGGAGACATATCAATGGACATATGCACATCTATGCATGCGGATGCATATGCACACACAAGCAAGTATAAAATGTATAATGATAAATATACCATAAATAATTGCATAGAATTGTAACAATATGTAATATATAATAATATCTAATGGCACGTAAAATATAACATACCGGGGTTTTTCTCGTTCATATCTACATCTGTATACGCAGGTACGTAGAGGGGTCGGGGTGGGGGCCGGTGGCGGCCGCCCGCCCCGCAGGGAGCCCCTCGCCCCCCCGCAGCCCGGCGGG
>VZTL01031605.1:0-20081 GCA_013400535.1 Scopus umbretta
TATATAATGTAATGTCTGTTAATAGGTATCAGGTCTTCAGAGGGAAATCATTTGGGGTCTGTTATCCTACTGGCTTTCAATTCCTATATCTTTGTCCATAATATTTGCTCCAGAATATATTCCTGTTTCAGTCAACTCTGTGAGAAATCAAGTACAGCACCCAATTCATTTATACAAAAGTGGATCAAGAGAGCAACTGTTAACAGTAACACATACTAGTTCTTACTAGTAAGCTTGCTCTACATATGCTTTGTTAAACATGGAGATTTGAAAGAGGTGTTTGCCTACAGCTCATGTTAAGAAATTGTCTTGCCAATAGATTGAGGATAGAGTGAGGCTATTGGAAGTGAAGCGCTGATGTCAAGGAGGTAAGTGAATTTGTTTCTTCTCATAGTTGGTTTCAGTTTACAAATTAGAAGTATATTTATGTAGGCACATGTGGCTTTGAAACTGTTGTAATTTAACAGTGGATAATGAATGAAGATGATGAGTAGCTGGATAGATAAAACTGTCACATAAAGCACCAAAACCAAATGTAAAGAAGAACTGGCAGAAAAGTGTTTTGAAATGTCTGCATTCCCGTGGATTTTGCTGCTCTCATGGTTCCATGTTGCATGACTTCCTCTGACCCCCGTTCCCTGCCAGCCAGAGAGTGTCTTGAGCTGTCAACAGACACACTAAGGAGCTTGTCAGATAAGGGCAGCATGTTGAGTCGGAACAGTGTTTGATGGATTAAGACCCTGGCTGTTTCACCTGTGCAATTTCAGACTTGTATTATGAATGACAATTTCAAAGCCTTTGGGCAACATTGCCAAGCATGCCCTTGGAGACCATATTACAATGTCAGAACAATGTCAATTCCAGTTAAATAATTTTTTATAGCAAAATAATTAAACTAACATCAAGCTTTTGACAGCATTTCCACAAAACCCCAGAAATCCTCAGTTAAGGCTCCCACAGCATTGCAACTTGACCTCCTTTTTTATTTTTTGTTTACATAATTAAAGAATAGTATTTTTATTTTTTTTCTTGCATGCTGTAGTAGCCCTTCAGTTACAGCCTTGCAGTGTTCTCCTGGGCACTGTTTACTCTACATTTAAAATAATGTTTGTAAGAAATTGTTTCATGCTACGCATTAGAATTGTGTATGTACATTTTACAAGCTCTGTCCCACCAAGAATACTTTTCATGGTTTTGGATTACCTCAAATAGATTACTTTGGATTGCCTTTTATTTTACCTGCCTTAACCCTGGATTTACAGGTTTATTGACTGAAATTCAAATAATAATAATAAAAAAAGTCCAGCTGAAATTACTAGCCTGTTTTCTTGTGAAGATAGCCTTGACACATTAATGGATGCTACAGCCAGCTTCATGCAAACAAACATGTGGAACCTTGTTGATGGTCCACTCTGAAGACTTCACAATGATCACACTCCTTTCTTCTCTTCTTTTAAACGTACCTAGAATGAGCCATTCATGTTTTGTCCCCACTCTCTGTGAAGAAAGCATTATGGGTTATTCTGGTGAGAGAAGGAATGAGCAAAGCACAGATCATTCTCAAACTTTAGAAATATTCATTTTTTTTCAAGAAAGATAGTCCTGCCTCAGAGTTCTGCAGGAAAGGGAGAGAGCTCTCAGGTGTGCGCAACTCTGCATGTCTAGCTACCCCATGTTGCAGACACTGGAACCCTGTGTACCTCTTCAGAGATGCAGGCAGCTGAGAAGGGACATTTGAAAGAAAGCAGAGAAGTTTTGAAAACTGTCTGGCAGGCAGCAGTCCAAAGGAACTCATTCAAAATTGAATTGCCTCTGTGGAAATTTCCAATTTTGACAAATTGGTAAATGCTGATGAGGAAACTTTTCATCCGACTTTTCTGCCCATCTCCATTACTCAACCTGTGATTGATTTAGACTTCAGCCACTGCAAATTCTCTGCCAAGCAGCCTACTTCAGCTGAGCCAGCACTTCTACTGAAGAACAAGTCAGCAGGACTTCAGACCATCAGAAAGGGTATCCCAGCAGCAGGAGAGTTAGAAAAAAGGAATGGAGAAAGGTACTGGTACCAATAACTAAGCTCTGAACTCCTCTTTTAATTTTTGACGAGTCAACAGTGTTGACATTTTCCAGTGTGGATACTAAATGTTGGACAGCTGAAGCCAAATTTGGTAAACACCTTTACTTCAGATTACTTACACTTCATTTAATCCTTCTGCCTCAGCGTCCCAAGTATGGAAAAATGAAGATAATAAAATTATTATCTACAGAGAGAGGTTATTATAATTAATGTTTGTAAAATCCTAAATGTAATTAAAGCACACAGTAAACCTTCCAGCTAAAGATAGATAAGGATCCATAAATCTTCTGCAATTTGGTATATTTATTGCTTTTTCTTTTTGATTTTTTTTCAGTATTGATATCATGACAGTTCAAGTAAGGAAAGGTAATCAGAACAAACCAGTGCTTGAGAACCCTGTGAAATATGATCTTAATAGTTATTGCCTTTACTATTTCCACAGGATGTGTTTTTCTTCCTCTATTTATTCTTAACTTTCTTGACCCTTTTTTTTGTCAGTTTACCTTTAGATTCCATCTCTGAGAAACTGGCCTAAGCTAAGTTAGATAAGGCTTCTCTTTTAACATTTATAACCAAGGCAAGTTAGAAATGATGCTATAATAGCATTTGTTGAATTTCAGAGCACTTCATGTGATGATGGCATCTACCTGCCATATTCTTTGCCTGAGACTTTTTTTTCCCCTGAAAGAAGCATCAGAAATGGAAACTATATCCTTACCCTTTCCTGTTCCTGTTTCTCTCTTTAACATTCAAAGGCAGTGATTCAGAATAACTTAAGACCTCACAAGTATAAATAAGTCAGCTACTCCTCCTCCCAACAGAAGTGGTTCTTTGAAAACTAGACTGTTTTTCAAAAGCACTAGGGCTCCATTGATTTAAGCACTTTTGAAAATCAGGCCTTTTAGTTATGTGTTTACATGTCAATTGAAGAAAAAGATTTTATTATTCTAGTGGAAAAAAATTGTCCCTAAATTTTCTTTAAAAAATAGACTAGATTTCTACAGAACACACATGTTGCATTGAACACTTTTTAGCTGAGCTACGTTCCTTTGGCTTTTCCACAAGCACTGATGATCCAGAACTGTTTGAATCTCCAGTGGGCTAAGTGTGATGACTTGTGCTGTTCTTGACAGAACATGAGTTATAAAAAGCCTGTAACTGTGGTGCCTTCTGGATGAATTCTGATCAGAGAGTCTGTCTGAAACTGTGCTTTGTGCCTCTGAAGTGTTTTCAGTAAGTCACTAGCGGGACAAAATCGTATGTTTTAATACAGACTTTATTTGATGAGCATGTATCCCTTCAAAGCAATAACTACAATATTTGTTATAAAAAAGAAGGATTCATTTTTTCTTTTTGTAGACACTGATTCTGAAACCCTGTGTTCAACTTTGTAATTCAGAGGAATCTTTATTGTAACACTACATAAAGTAACAAAGAAGAAACAGACACAAGGCCCAGGCTGTTGACACTAACAGATGGTAACAGGAATAATTCAAGATTTCTTACATTTCAGCTTCTTTTGTCTTTAAGGACCGGTTTCCTTGTATGTAGGGTATGAATAGAAACTTACAAAATGTGCAGAATTTTAAGAGAGTAGGAGGCAGAAATAAAAATCTGCCAGTTCCTCTTTTGTGTACTTTCCTCTTTCCTTTTTTCCTGTCTTTCTTTGTTCTGTTTTCTTATCCTTCCTTATCCTTCAGTCTTCTCATCTCTTGCAACTTTTCAGCTTCCCTTGTCCCTTTCATACCCTGTTTCAAGACGTTCTACCTACTCCCTTCACTCTGTGCCGCAGCATGGCTCTTGCCTGAGGAAAAGCAGCGTGGTGGAGTGCCTGCCATCAGGATGAACCATTACTTTGGGAGAGAGCAATTGGTTGTGTTGAAACTCATTGCTGTCACCACTGCCTGGGGCTATGCTGGTTTAAGGCAGTTTTGGCAAAAAAGAAACAAAGGTGCATGACTAATTTGCATCCATTCCCATTCCTGAGGCTATCAGGGATGAATTTGGCCCAGGACTTTTTATATACATTGAAGTGTTTGTCTTAATTATGACAACCTGAAATGAAGCTCTTGCAGCTGAGGATCTATGGATAGCATACCTCTTCTTCCCATCCATCCCCCCTCCATTTCCCAAATCTTGATCCTTTACTCCAGGGATTTGAAGTTATTTGAAGTAAGTAATGCACACCAACAAGGGGAATCTACAGACTGTTTTAACAGCATTCAATGACATGTTGAGGTCAATTTGTTTGTTCTCATCTCTCTTCTCTGCTCATTTCTGATGGGAGGATGGATCCAGAAGTATGTAGAAATAATATGATAGAATATGGGACCTTTTCTTTAAATTAAAACTTAAAATACAAGGCAAGCCTGAAGATTCCATGTCCTGTGGCTTACTATATGCAAATTGTAAAGTCATTCCCATGTGCCAAACAATATATCAGGTGCAAACAACTGATAGCTCTAGGGTGAGGTTACAAGAGGACCATGCTACCAACCATTTGGGGGTGGGGGCGTGTGTGTGCAGGTTAAGATTTGCCAAGTGACTTTCTTGCCTATAGTAGGGTTCCTTCAGGTTATACCAGTATAACTGAAATTAGCCTTGGTTCTCTGCTGTCAGGGTACTTGGTTGTCAGATTTTTCTAACACCTATGTTTTCCATGGAGTCGTAATTAAGATTTTGTGTTGTCATTATAGTACAGGCCAAATTTCAGACAGTCCCTGCAGCATTGTTTTACCCCCTGAAGAGTAGCTCTCTTGTCACCTTTCCATTTCATCTCAGCCTGTGCCAGGTAACCATTTGGAGAGTATAATCTTTTTTTTTTTTTTTTTTTCTGGAGAGTCTCCTACGGGCAACATGCAGTCACTAGTCTTCCGAACCGTACCTGTGGTTTCTGTATGATATTTCAGCCAGACTCATACTTTATCCTTGCTGAATACTAAGAACAGTGCAGACTCAGCACCTCTTGTTGTCCACTGACTTAAAATTAGTTTGTAAGATGTTTGGAGTGGTAATCAACTCAGCCTGTGTATGGATGCTGCATATGGGATTACAGAAGTCTCTATCACACAAATAAACATCTCTCAGGATGTGCAGGGGAAGTGTGCTTTTGAACTTTCAGAGTGATACAGAGTAAGAGTCAGCCTTTACTTATTTGCTTAAAAAGGAGAGATGATCCTGGAAAGAAAATTCTTTTGGGTAGGAAAAGCTTTACTAAGTTCTGTATTTTAATAAGCACATCTAGTGTTCGGCTGGAGAAGGAAATTCAAGTTTCCTTAAAGATGAGAGTGCAGGAATATGCCTCCTCCATGGTCCAAAGTTTTTCTGGAAGTACTGTATCACCACATACCTGCTTTGGGTGCAGCTACATCCCTTTGAAAATACACTGCTCCCCATGCAGCTGCTCGCAGAGCAGTCCTAACTGCCTGGCGGCTGGTAGAGCATCTGCCGTCATGGGTGAGCACTGCTGATTTCTCCCAGTAGAGGGCAGTGATTATACTGTTGGCCTCAAAAAGCTGCCTATGCCAGCTATCTGTCGAAAGGCAGCTTTTAGGAATACAGAAACTATTTACTAGCCATATTAAATGATGATTAAATATGGAAATCATAACATAACAGCAGGATCACTCATATTACAGGCAGCTGTATTATTTTTAGGAATGGGAAATTCTGGGGTGAGTCAAATTGCAGCTAGTTGTATTCAAATATTTCTTTTCCAGCCAGCAATTTGCTTTAAGGCAGAGAATTCCTCGTGTTGACTGTCTTGAATGCAGACAGTAGTTGGCAACTGCTGTAAGAAATTTCCTATAAGTGTGTGCTATCCCTCTTAGTGAGCATCGTTCTATTTTGAGCCTAATTGAAAACTGAAGATAGAAAACTCAGCAATTATTTTTCCCTGCAGTACAATATTTAATATTCTGATTTCATGGCTGTCTGACTACAATGATTAGGAAGAACATTTTCTTACAGTATTTACAGTACCACAACAATGTACCAAGAGCATTGTGTATCAAGGGAAGGAACTATTATGTTAAAATATGTGTCACTTAAAAACATACCCAATTAAAAAGTAGAATGCTGTTGAGTGTTACATTTGGTGTAGTCAATAATTGCTTTGTAAGCTTTTTCTTGCCTTTGGCTTTGAAAAAGCTGTTCAGGTTGAAGAAAATAGCCTTGAACTAGAAAGGCTTTAATAGGAATGATCTGCAACAACAGAGATAACACCTCTGAACAAAGGCATTTTGTGTTTAGAACTGTACTACAGTGTTAAGTCCAAGACTGTGGTTGGACTTTGCTGGTGGAGAAATGGGAAATGTGTGCATAGTTGCTGATGGTTGTATGATCCTTTAACAGAAACAAACTGCTCAGTGGGACAATCTCTCATCTGATAACCCCTATATTAAATGGGGTAGAGACCCCCAGTATTTACAACAGGATACTGGCTAGGAGAAGTAAATAAGGACAGAAACTTGTTCAAAACTTCCCATCATTTTGTACAGAGAGTTTGAAGAAGTACTATACATTACAAATGTTTGCTTGTTTTTTCTTTTTATATCAGATAGCATTACTGAAGTCTTCACTAACATCTATGTGACCAGTTTTGGACCTGTTTCAGATACCGATATGGTAAGTTTCTGAATCTTTTGCATGTATGGTAAATGGTGTAAGATATATACTATTCACTTCCTTTAAACTTGTATTCTGCTTTTACTTATTGTGGACAAATTGGGAATAATTTCAGTGAGGTCAGGAAGTGCCAAATCCCAGTAGTTCTAAAAATGGAAATTGGTTTATAGACCTTACATGATGAGTACACTTATATTAGCTGTTTAATCTAGACCAGGAAATCTTCTGATTATCCCCACTGAATGTACTTTGGTTCATATTCTGGATTCCTCTTTGATGAAACTAGAGTGAAAGATGCCTGGTAGGAGCACACTTAATCATGGCAACAGTCTGAGGGACCTGACTGGAGTCAGTCTAAACTAAACTTCTTGAAAGATGTAGCTTGGAATTTGGGTTATCAGCACCATTGTGACATTGTTCTACAGATCTGTCCATAATTTGCACTGTTTAGTAACCATTTAAAGGAAGTCAGTGACATTAAAAATAAAGAAACTGTCAGCATATTGCTCTGGATTACAGTTTTTCATGAAAACAGCAATGGAGAAAACTCTGAGGCAAGGGGTCCTTTGTAGGCTCACTGCAAATCGTACACCAATTAGGCAGAATGTGTTGTACCGAGGAGAAAAATCTTCATGGGTATAACAAAAGGAAAGAAGGGAAGGACAACCTGAAAGTTACTTTAGCTGCCCTTGCCATACCTGCAAGAAGTTATTTCCTGCATGAAATTATTTTTTTGAAGTTTTTTAAACATTCAGGACTATATATGAGATATAAAATACTACCTATGGGTATCTGTAGGTATTAAAAATTAATATTTTTAAAAACAGGCAATATTTACTTTTTTATGAAAAATTTTAGGTTGTGCATCATATAAAAGAGGAAACATCTTGATGTTACAAGCTAGGTTGCAACAAAACTAAATATTTCATGGTACGGTGGTGTTGTGGTTTAACCCCAGTCGGCAACCAAGCACCACACAGCCGCTCGCTCACCCTCCCCCCGCCCCAGTGGGATGGGGGAGAGAACCGAAAAAAAACTAAAACCCGTGGGTTGAGATAAAGGCAGTTTAATAGGACATCAGAGAAAGAGAAAATATTAATAATAGTAATGATAAAAGAATATACAAAACAAGTGATGCACAATGCAATTGCTCACCACCCGCTGACCGATGCCCAGCCCGTCCCCGAGCAGCGATCGCTGCCCCCCAGCCAGCTCCCCCAGTTCCTATACTGAGCATGACCCCATATGGTATGGAATAGCCCTTTGAGCAGTTTGGGTCAGCTGTCCTGGCTGTGCTCCCTCCCAGCTTCTTGTTCCCCTGGCAGAGCATGGGAAGCTGAAAAGTCCTTGACTAGTGTAAGCACTGCTTAGCCACAACTAAAACGTCAGCGTGTTATCAACATTGTTCTCATACTAAGTCCAAAAACAGCACTATAGCAGCTACTAGGAAGAAAATGAACTCTGAATTAAGCTGAAACCAGGACAGATGTACATTCTAAAAGTTATTTGCTCACTGACTAACAGGTAGTCATAGCTTTGGAGAATATATTCTGTTTTTTTCTGTTTGCTTTTTGTGTGTGATAGTTTCAGTTTCCAAGCTTTGTTTTGATTGTGATGAATACATTACTGAGGCTGCACATGAAAAGTCTTTTCATAGGAAAAATAGACATTTATTTTCTTTTTGTCATTGTATATGTTACTGATTCTCTTGAGGTGTTTTTTCCTAATAATGTTAAGTTTCTGAAACGATTCTTATTTTATTACTAATTATAAAAAACAAGTATCCACAGCTATATATAAAGGTGAAGTGAACATCTTGACCTTGTTAGTCTAGTATCTCCTGACTTCACAGTGTTTACACTTTCAGTATTCCTGTGAAATGGGGAGATGATATTAACCTAATTTTAAAGATGTGGTACTGAGGCACAGGGAGACTTCCCCAAGGCTGTGCAAGTCATCTGTGCTTAAATGGAAACTTAATGAAAAGCTCCCTGAGCCTAATCCCTAGCTCCTAAAACAATTTTGACATCAGTGTGTAAATGTGAGGAGACCGCTGGGTGTCCATTTGCACAGACAGGTATGACAGCACAGTAAGGGGTCAGGGCATTTGATGCTATAGCTCTGAAAGCTCTGTGCAGAGGTGTTAATCGAAGCAGAGTGCCGTGCATCAGAACAGCAGCTGTTACTGTAATGGGTATGTCTATTTGCAGATAAGTAGATAGGTAAGTAAGAGCAGTTTAATTCTTATTACTACAAGTTTCAGGGTTAATTTAGCTTGTTCAGTTGATAATTATAAAATCATTTTGAAACATGTGACCAGTCAATTAGAAAATTTCAACATGTGAGTTTTGAAATAATAGCTGCCAAACTATCATATAGTCTGTTGAACATGAAGGTGACATTAGAGTTTTTACCTTGAGTACTCTTTCATTTAGGTATTGCATTACTGAATTGATAATGTAAACTAAACTACTATACAGAGGGTTTACGGATATTTTCTTCTGTAAGTGTTGGAAGCTCTGGAATATCCTCATTTTATAAGCTTTCTCCTTAAAAGGCTTCATTGGAAGAATGAGTTTGACTCTTGCCCATGTCCTCCTAAATCTCCAAAGGATCCCAAACTGAATCTCAGATCTTTTTGGGAAGGTTGGGTCCCAGCCCCTGAGGTCCTCTGCTTTCACAGTGTGAGTGGTGAGGCCCTCAGTCACATCAGGTTTTTAGGCTGGACACTGCTGTTGCCCAAAACTCTTATAATCATTACTGCCAGTAAGATTCCTTCCACTGGGATTTTTGATAGCAATGGCAGTCAGCAGATGTATGACTGCACCCCTTTGCATCATCTATTTGCCAGTTTGTTTTTTTTTTCCCCCTTGGTTAGCATCTTGTGAACTGTAACAGTGCTTAGGAGAAAAGCCTGTTGAAAATGGGAAGGGGACTCACTGCCATGGGAGATGATTAATGCGTGTTTATAGTGTGGAAGAGGAAGGTGGCATGCTGAAAATGATGGGTGGATCGGAGCTAAGGACACAGTTGTCACATAGCAGAGTTGATTCACAAAGTTGATAAAATGTCATTCTAACATTTGTTGTTGAATTGATAGCAATTTGTGAGATTTCTGTTTTCCTCACTAAGTATAGTAGTTCCCATTAATGATAATATAGTGTCATGTGCAATCCGTGACTCAGTATGATTGCTAGAATGTAGGTTTTTATTCATATTCCCTGTATTTTCCCAGTATCACAATTTTGTGAAAAAAATAATTAAGTCCAGGGGAATTTGATCTTTGACTGATTTTAGGCTAGCTGAAGTTGTCATTGATAAATTTAGGAGGTAAAACCCGAGACTAAGATTTTTCTCTAAATGTGTAAAGAGTCAAAAACTTTTGATTCTTGTTGTGGATTAGGATTTTGACTGAGTTAAAAGGATGCTACTCTCTGTTCTGCCCAAAATATTCATCTACCAAATATGTTGACTCTTGGCCAGAACTCTGTTGCAAACTGTGCTTCAGGTAAACTGCTGTGACTAAAATATTGGTGTATCTATATTAGCTGTGTCATAAAAATGCTATTGTATGTCAACCACAGTATTTAAATGTTGAAGGAAATGCCAATATACAACAGGAATTTTCAACTTCATTTTGCAAACTAATGAGAATCAAGGAAGGCAAACCAAAACATGGGATTAAACAGATTTTACTTTCACTGTTCTGTCTTTTTGAGACATTATTTCTGTGAACTGTTTAAGTTCAGTATTATTAAGTTCAGCCTTATAGGCTTCCAACCGGATCAGTGATACAAATTTATTTTGACATTAGCCTGAGAGAAGAAAAGCTGCATTGTTTAGAAAAACAAACAAACCAAAAATTGAACAGAACTGTTGAAAACCAAAGCATATGTGAATTTTCCAAAGAGTTATAAGGCTAAATTATGATTAAAGAAGCTAATTAAAACATTTTAAAATTAAATTAAAATATTTAATATTTGCAAATTCTGATGTGAAGGATACTTTTGGTTGGATTATGATTAATAGGATAACAAAATGAAAATAATTTAATTTAAACATTAAAACTTATTATTTCTCTCTTTTTTCAAAATTAATTATTTGAAGTCTGGTAGATTGATGTATCTTTATAAACATATATGCTGCTAACTCTGTTTGTAGAACTGCAAGCAAGGTACATTTACAGCTTTTTCTCAGACTTACTTTCTTTCCAGGCTCTCCTGACACTTTGGCTTCTAAAATTTCCCAGATAGCCATATGTGCTGATGTCCTTGATAGAAAAAACAATATAAATAATAAATGAGAAACATAATTACTCCTCAAGCAATAGTTACTGTATGTAAGACAGAGCATATAGGCACTGAAAGCCTTTATATGAGGTCTGCTGTGAAGAAAGCTTTGCCAAGAATTTGCCAAATTTTGCCTCAGAGCCATCTTTCTAATTGTCACTGGGAACAGTCTTTCCTGCTTTCCTACAACACACGGTTAGTAGGTGGCAGGACCCCTAAATCACTTTTGCTTGAATATTGAAACTAACAATCTGTTTCAACTTTAAATCTTAGCTTTTTATTGTCTTTGGGGTGTTTTGTGGTTATGTCTTTGTTTTTCCCTATTTGTTTGTACACAACATTTTTTTCCTGGTTTCCTGATGATAGACCTCTACTTTTTCACTCTAGAGTCAAGAAACATGAACATTCCGTGGTAGAGATGGTCATACCCAGCTAGTTCATCGCTACACACACTTCCATCTTGTCAGTTTTCAATTAAACTTTCAATAAGCATTTCTGATTTTCCAAATATAGAGCCAGAACAGAAATTTGCAATGAATGCTGAAGGTCAAATCCAGAAGTGACCAAAAGGATCATTGCAGCACCTATCATTACAACTGAGGACAGTTCTTTAGAGAGAGTGTCTGAACTGGGAACTGCATTACTTTTTATTGTGTCCATTTTTCAGATTTCCTCATTCCATTTTGTATTTCAGATTTTGTTTTTTTCTATGAAACTTATTTTTTAGTTGTTTCAAGGTCTAATTATTAGTGGTGGTTCCTTAACTGGAGAGAAGCTTTACAGGGCTTGTATGATATGTAAGTCAGGAAAGAATAAGGGGATACACCAAGATGATTTTTTCACAAAGATTAAAAAAATATTTACTGTAGCTTTTATTTTAACTCAGTAACAGAAGACTAAAGCGTAAAAGACAAACAGAAATGATAAATATACTTGGCTTACTTGGGTGTTGGGGAGCATGTAGGTTGTCTTTTTATCATTGATATATTTCTGAAAAGTCAATAAATTCGTTGCTCTATTACTTTTTATTATAGGCTCAGGTCATTGCCTTTGCAAGTTAAATCCATAGGCTGAAATTTTGAGGAGGATATCTCATATGATCTCTTGCAGAATTTCTGTCCTTTTATTCTGTTGGGAAGGCTTGTTCTCCTGCGCAGCATCCTGCCAAGGGGATCAATATTGGAGATTGATTTGTTAGAGGCTGTGTCCAAGCCCTTCACTGACATTAGCTCTCAGTGTACCTCTTGTTTGGATTCCTGTTCCTGGTAGCAGGCATCCATTGTCTGTTGCTCTTTCTCCATGTCTGAATAAAAAAGGGTGATGAGAAGTGTTTGTATTTTCAGTGACAGCAGTGTGAATAATATCCTGTAGTCTCTTTTTAAAGTAATCCCTATTTGTATCTTTCACATTCCTCTCTTATCCCACCTCTGTGCTTATTTTAGACTCAGAGTTCATTCTACATGAGGTCATTGGAAAGAAAGAGAGAAAAATCATTCAGAGAAGGTCCTTTTCACAAGTGGATATGAATAGGTAGACATTATCTTCCCTAGACACTATCATTCAAACTGGTTAAACACATTTTTTTCAGATTTTTTAAAAAATACTTCATGTTTAGATTAAATGCTTAGACAAAAATGACTGAAGTTGGCAGATGAGGCAGAAATAAAAGGCTTGAAATGAGTTCTTCAAATAGAGGAAAATCATGCTACAGTTCCCTAGTAATATACCACATATTCTTTATAGTATTAAAGGTCATATATATCTGGCAGACATTATGTATGTATTTAAAAATGAATACATGTTCCTTTGAAATGCAGTGATAGGATACTGTTTAAGTTTTTAACAGGGCTGTTAAGGGTTTTGACAAAAAATAGCCAACAGTGCAGTTTCAAACCATAACCCCCCTTCATAAGGGAGTGTATTCAGAATATTTTCAAGAATTCTCTTCACCGGTGTATAAGATCCACACCTCCCAAAGACCTGAAAGGAATTTCTGGCTGTCTGCTGTCTCCCTCTATGTTCTGTGTTTTGTACACATCAGAAGGTAAGTTTTCAGAAAGAACAAATGGACTCAGTTTATACACCTGTGCAGTGAGATTTGATGTTAGGTAGACAGCTAGTGAAGTACTTTTACTTTTACTGAGCCTGAGTAGTCAGTTTGTGATTGGAGCATTGAGGGTTTTTTTGGGAGAGGAGAATTGCATCCTGAACTCTCTTAGTCCTGATATTGTTAGAAAATTATTTTTTATTTTTTTTTAGAGAAGAGGTAAGTAGAAAGTGAGATGGAGGTGGTAGAAACATTGTTTGTCCAATCTGGTAGAAAGGCCTAGGTAAAGCCGTCATACAACGGTGTACTTCAAGAACTATGGGGTTTTGCAGACTGTTCTAGTGTGTCAGTCCTTGTCTATGCCATTTGCACTATGCATAAATCTATCCCACGGAGAATGAAATGGCCAAGACAACAAACTAATGATTTGATCCTCCCACTGCAAAGCTAATTTCAGCATTCACTCAAAAGCTAAATCCAAATGCTTAGTGAGGAAGTTTGGTAAATTAATTTGCAGCAGTTCCATCACAAACTTGTGCTCTTCAAACCCACAAATATCAGATTATAACAAGAATGCATATACTGGGCAGATTATTTTTGCTTTGAATAGTTGCATATTTTTGAGTCTTCTGTCTAAAAGTCCTTCTTGGTTTTCTTGGAAGTGGTTTTGATACTCGTGTGCATACTGACCCTGTAAGTATTCAACAGTACTAGTTGCATACCAATATTGTTAATGTTTTTAAGCTAAACTGAAAGAAAAGTTACACATCGCCACTGACACCAAGAATGAGCTTTTTAAGAACTCAAATTAAGAAATTATATTAATTAAGAAATGATACTAAAATATACTAATGTAAAAATAAATATTAATATGAAGCCCCTATATTAGCTAGGTGAGATTTAGGTCCATGAATATGATGTGTTTATCTCATCACTGTATCAACTACAGTATTTCTGACTTTCTTTAAGGAATTAATAAAAAGATCATGTGTGCCATTTTCCCTTTTCTTATTTTTAATGTTTTGTATTTGTCTTTTTAAAGTTTTATATTTTACAGTATTTAAAATTTGCTTTCATGGCTATGTGTGTGTTAATGGCTTTAACAGTGGTCAAGAAAAAGCCAAACTTTCTTTAGAGAACTGACTGAGAAAAGTCTTTACGAATAGGGAATGAGGAACTCTGGCCTGAACTATTCACTAAACAAAATGCCGTGTTCCAGAGGGTGATTGATAAAATGTTCAGTCTGCTCCATGACAATACTGCTTGCTAATAGACACTCACAATTTTTGAGACATTTGGAACTCTTCCATTTTTACTCCAGATGCAAAGACTGCCAAAATCTGCCAACCGTTAGCTGAGAGGAAGAGAGTACATTTTTTTGTTTGAATTTGTCCCATACAAATCTGGCCTTAGCAATAAAGAAGACTGCCATGTAGTGAGGAGGATTTGCTTATACTCAGGTCAGTTAAAGCTTCTTCCAGAGATAATAATGTCTTTTGTTTACTGTGCGTACTGTTATGCACAACAACTGCATATTAAAAGAAGAATGAAATTCCTTCACCAGTTTATTCTTCTGACTATTGAACTGGCTGAGGCTAAAGTGCTTCTTAACTCTGTAGTAAGAGTCTCATCATCTGTACCTAGAATTTAATGTAAACTGGTGTTATATGTATTTGAAAGATTATGTTTAATTGTACTGTGTTGGAGTCCATCTGTGAAAGCACCATTTCAGACACAAATCAGTAGGAAGCATTTGCTTGTCTAGAAATGATCACAGGAGGCCTTCATAGTCCTGGAAGTAAGCGCCTGTGATTTTGTGGAGATACTGCACTATATACTAGAGAGTGGTTTGGTAATGACCAGGGACAGCACAGGTTTTTTCATATAGGAGAGTATCTGTAGATCGTATGAAATGAGTATCATTAATTTCAGTCTTTTTTTCTAGAGTTCAGATTTCTGTTTCTGACAGAATGTTAGCCTTGCTTGGAAAGTAAACATTACACAGCATTTACCACAAAGTGGTACATATATGGAACAGGAAATAGTCGCAAAATCTTTATGTAGCATTGTTTGATAAATGCTGGTGCTTTATCACATTGATTGTATTAAAAATACTTTAATAGTTTCCTGGTTTTTCATTTGGTTTGTATGGTAATCAACATAGGGATATTAATGATCGTAAGTAGAATAGATTTGGCTCAGGAGGGAACATGGGATCAGTGAATATAACACTAGGGTGCAAAAGGCATGGATTATATTTTGCTTTTCATAATCACTCTGTAAATGGATTGGGACAAATTATTTTAATCTCTGTGCCTTGGTTTCCCTTCATACAAATTTTTTCCTTTGAAATGCTTCCTTTGAAAAATGCACTGAGGTCTATAGAAAGATAGGTTATTTAAGAACTATGTGAGCTTTTATTGCTATTGTGGTAAATGGAAGGAGAAGCTCATGATCATTCACACCAAACCTTGGTTTATTCCCTGTTTCCATCTTCTAAATGGGATGTTCTGCAAATAAAGATTTCCAGCATGGATTGCATGCAGAGATTAGAAATACCTGTGGCTCTGTCAGAGATTTATCAGTGGGATCTTTCAAGGCTGCAGCTCAGATTCTCTACTGCTTATTCTGCTTCCTAAGCAGTTGCCATGCATCAGATCTGTTTTTTTCTGAAATGTTGCTGTTTTGATTTAGTGGTATTTCATGTCTGCTTTTTTCTATTTTATATCTCTTGTAATTCTTTTTGTATATGTTGGAAGACAGTGAAGAAGAGGGACCTTTGAAATTCTTTATTGATGGAAACATTACAAAAACTTAAGATTTATATTCTAATCATTTATGTGCAGGGATATTTGTCAAAGAAGCCTCTAGGACTTATCACTCACTTCTGTTGAGTTTCAGTGGGATTTCAAAGTCTTACTCCCTCAGGCTCGTCTTTCCACTTCTTTATACCTCAAACATCAATCTTATCATACATAGCAATGATTTATTTGCAAAGCCCCTCAGACAGAAACCACAAGGAGGCCTTTAGGGTAATTGTTTTCTTTGAATTACCTGGTATTTATAGCCAGATTTCATATAGTCCCCCTGCTTCAAGCACACAGTTCCTGTTGCTCCCGATCCTCCATGATTTTCTGTTTTGTGACTTCCCCTGGCCTACAACTGAACTGATAGATAATTTGGAATTTGTAAATGGGATTTTAAGTCACATGGTATTTAGTTAATAAAACGACATATAAATCAGCAAATAAAACAGGACAATTGAATGTGATCTATCCTAGAGAAATGGGCAAATTACTTGTCATGAGGCAGTGTCTCTGGCAGTGATGAGAGACAGTGAAAGATCAGGTACGAGATCTTTGACGAGATCGTCAAAGAAATACGAGTTTTAGAAGTGCATAATTTTGTATTTCACAGATATATTTACTAATATATTATTAGAAATAATAGCAACTGGCATTAAAGAAATGCAAGCAAATTAATTTTCAGTGTACTGTAGTGTTAGTTTTATTTAGTATTTGTTTGAGTAACTATAATTTTAATTAGAAAAATTAAAAAATTATATTGCGACAATATAAGACCTCTTGATATAGCTAAAAATTGCTCTTGTGGTTTTTGTCAGATTAGTTGATAAGTATCCCATTACATCATTCCAAAAAGATCTCTCCAAGCACCTGTCACATTTCCTAATGACAACTGCTTTCTCTCCTGCCCCTGCCGTGATCCTGCAGGTAACGGAATTCTCTCTCCTTTACTCCACATGCTCCTCTTAGCCTCTGGCCCTGACTTGGAAAAGGTCCTCACAGCTCCTTGGCTCACAGACCAAAGGAACTGAAAAGGGCTGTGGCTTCTCACTGTCTACTCAGCACTCCTCTTGTACCACCGTATGACTGACTGAGAAAAAACTTAAGCCTTGTTAATCAGCACATAAGGGAGCCAGCAGAAGGTGATGGGGGCTGATAAGTTCCTTGAAATTACTTTATTTTGAAATCACTTGAATATTTTATATTGGTTGAATTTTATCAGGACTTGTCCATTCAAAGATAATTTACTTGAAAATGGTTTATGTAAACTGTAGCATTTGCAGAGTAATTGGAATAGTACAGGCTGTTGTAATATACTAATATTTTGAAATCATGGGTCCATTTTGCACCTGTCCAACAAAACTGAAATTGCACCAAGGCAGCACTTGCCAATACACAGAATACAGTTTGCTTCCGACAAAGTTTTTAAGCTCTTCCATTTCCAATTCACATGCTGTGCTGAGAATAGCAAACCTCTAAATCCATTTACAGATCCAATTTGAAGTTAGTTTATGTATTTCCATTATCAATGTTAATCAGTGTCTTTTCTGTTTGTTTCTTTAGAACAGCAACAAAACCTAGCAGACGGGATACCCAGCACTGGGTGACACAGGCATCTACTCTAGTCATCAGTCTGTTTTCACTTGCATCCTTTTCTCCAGACTGTACTTCCTTCCCAAGATTAAGCATCAGAGTAAAGTTCAGCATACAGTGTGTCACCTGTTAATCATCAGCTGTTGTTCCCTATCTATGCACTTCAGTTAATAAAATCCATACTACTACAGAGCCTTACTTTCCCCTTTGGAAAAAATCTTCCTTACATCTGGAAATATTCTTTTCCGTGTTTTGCATAATATTCTTCTTCTATCTGGAAAAACATCTTCCTTATGTCTGGAAATACTGTACCCTTTATGGATACCCTTGTTTCCTTGCTTCCAGTCTCAGCCATTCTCCATGCTCTTGAAATGCTGGGTTACTCTCCTTCAGGTGCATCTGCTGCAGGAACTATTTAATATCCTTCTGTGTATTTTTTTTCTTACTTATTAGTGTAAAAAAAATTGCGTTTAATGAAATTACCCTTGTCACATATACTATGTATATCAGGTACGGAAGTCTATATATTGGAAGGGTTTGATATACAAACAACAGCTAGCAATCATGAAGGAGAATGTCGTACCCTTAATAAATTGACTTCCTCTTTATTATTCTCAGTATTATACAATTTTGTGTGATGGTTGTTCTCCCTTGACAGCTTTACCAAGGGAATTTTTGCAAGCAGAGCTTTTCTGTTTTGGCCCTCAAAAAGCAGAATAATGTTTCATTGTGTCAAAAAAAAGCATATCTTTATTCCATTACAGGAATACACAATAGATGTTTTCTTCCGTCAGAGATGGAAGGATGAGAGATTAAAGTTTAAGGGCCCAATGAACATTCTTCGATTGAACAACTTAATGGCCAGCAAAATCTGGACCCCAGATACATTTTTTCACAATGGGAAGAAATCAGTGGCTCATAACATGACAATGCCAAACAAGCTTCTACGAATCCAGGATGATGGGACTCTCTTGTACACCATGAGGTAAGTGTTTTCATCTGTTCTCTACTCAAGCTATTTCACAATTTTTCCAAATAACTATTAAATAAAGTTCCAGAAGGACTCTTCTTTGTTTAATTTTTGTCCCAGCAGAAAGAAAGCTAGGAAAACATATGTTTATTTCCAGTTCTGTTACAAGTCTGTTGGCTGATTATGAGTTAGATCAGTTTTCCTATATGTTCCTCAGTTTTCATATCTCTATAACGTATTAAAAGATACTGACCACCTGCATAAAGTGTTTTGAGACCTTCAGATGGGAATCACTGTGTAAGAATTAAGAATACTCAAAGTTTGCCAGCTCCGTCTTAGAACAATTAAAATTGTATATGACTTTTACCTGTTACTGCACCCATTGTACTGACCATGTAAGCCCTTAAGCAAATTTATTATTAAGATCAGTGGCAATAAAAAATAAAGAGGAAGAAGAAAGGGTTACTAAGGCCTCAAATTCTTTCCAACAAGAACTACAGGGAAAATATGTCTTACTCTGTAATAACTGTTTCTTGGTATCTAATAACAATATTTTATTTAAAATTTTAATTTTACATTCTGTGCATGATTAGCAGCTAAGATAAACATTTAGCTGGTAAAATGTATTAAAGTTGCTTAGAAAATAATTTATGAAAAATTGTAAATATCATGTATGCATAATCATAAGCAGCATTTTTATAAGACTGATTTCTTCTTCAATTACTCTTTTTGCACTAATGCTACCTATATGAGTTTTTTGCAAGTTTTTTATCCAACATTCCAGAAACACCTGACTTAGTTTATTTCTTTTTCTTTGAGAATATTTAATAAATTGAATTTGTTGTGAATGTAGACTTCAAATCCCCAGCCTAAGTAAGATGTAAAATGTGAGCTGTAAAACAAATATGTACTGTGCAATTTTTTCCATGCAGCTGTACCAGCATCCCTTAAGCTTGATTTACCATACAACACCCAAACCCTTATAGTATTGAGTGTTGATGGGTAGACTGCTAATGGTGTTGAGTGATGTGGTGCTTGGAGAGGTTCAGAAAAGTTTGGAAATAAATTGAGACCCCCTTCTATAGTATTTTGCTTGAGCTCAAATCAATATTTGAACTTGTATCTGTATAAACTGACTGAAATTCTCTCCCTCCAGAAGGTATTACAATCATATGCTATAAATAATAAGAAATACTCTTTGAAACCATTACGAAGAATTTTTTTTAAAACATAAGATGGGTCATGTCTGCTAAAATTAACTAAGCATTTTTATGGGCTGTAATTACGTTACTTCTGAGGGTATGAGATTAATGTGTAAACTGTTTTCATTGCCTAGATTTTAAACAGCCTTAAATTTTCTTCTGTGTCTATTTAAAATAGTGTGTTTTATAGCAGAGGTTCATGCAGTTCTTTCCTTTGCCTCCAGCTGTTTGCTGACTTGTCTCTCTCTCTGCCCCTTGACTTCAGGAAAACTTTCCTGGGAAGTGGGGGAATAGAAATATGGAATATTTTTGGGTGGAAGGGTGGGAGAACACAGTGGGCAATACAACTATGAAACACTGGGAGTACAGGAGGATGTAGCTGATGTTTGAGGCTTGATGAAGAGGAATGAAGATATCCAGAAAATAGTTTCTATCCAGAGGAGACTTACAGGATAGGAAGGAGAAACAGACTT
>VZTL01031605.1:20122-35026 GCA_013400535.1 Scopus umbretta
TTTTTTTTTTAATTAAAAATAATGGGAAAGAAAAGTCTGTCAAAAACTTTCTTCAAACTATTTTAAATTATTTTTATCGTATTAATCCCAATATTTGATACTGGGATACTCCAGGGATTTTTTCACAAAATAAGCAAAAGTGAATGCATTGTTAACATACTGTCATGCCTAAACATAAATAAAAACAATAATCACAAGTAACATGGAGAATGAGTAGCAGCAATCTTTCGAAATAACACAAATGTTTTTTTTCCTACATTTTCCATTCAAACAGTAAAAAAAAAAAAAAATTCAGAAAACTATGGATCACAGTCCTTTGGCAAATTAACTGTAGTTTATATGCTTTTGTAATGAGCCTTTGAGAGCCATATAATCACACGTGTACCTCAGAATATTATGAGAAGAAAATGACTGTTCTTAACAACCTGCAGTTACATAATTTATATTTTCATTTAAATGGCCTTTCCTCATAGCTTTGAGGTCAGCTCTTCCAGGTTTTTGATGTGATAAGTCAATGTCTTCCAAAGGAACACATAAAAGGGAAGAAGCAAGAGCTGATTTAAATTTTAATTAGTTTAATATAACAGTTCAGTTTCATCTCCTAAATCAGCATGAACTCTGTTCCTTTCTGTGGAATTGATTTTCTTGTCCTGCTAACTGACTTAAATGCATAGCGGTCTTTTGCCTTTTAGGCTTACAGTCCAAGCTGAATGTCCAATGCATTTGGAAGACTTCCCTATGGATGCTCATTCATGCCCACTGAAATTTGGCAGCTGTAAGTATATAATGAGAAGTATAGCCTTTGGTTAGTGGATATCTAACATTGCTCAGCCTCACTTTGTTTCAGCAAGTTGTTACATTAGGGGTTTAAAACACAAGCTGGTGCTTTTAAAAAAATTTGTAACCTGACACATCAACATCTCCTTTCTCTATTCAGTGTTGTGTCTTTTAATGTATTTTAAAGCTTTCTTGACTCCAATTAACAATAAACGCTATGCACCTAATTCAGCACTGCACTGATCTACTTTTATTCCAGCGTGCAAACCATACCGATGAATGCAGACCTGGGTGCACGTAACCTGTGTGGTATTAATGAAGAGTAAATTAAAGACTTCAGAGAATATTTGTTTTCATTTATTGAAACATATTTTTTCTCTTTATTGTTGATGATATTTGTTTTTGCATTCTTAGTCAATGAAGGCAACAACAAGTGGCTTTTTGTGCTAAAAAAAAATCACTCATTAGTTCATCTGCATGTAATAGACAGATGGACTTTGATCTCACTAGTAGTATTTAAACAGCAGCATAACTTCATTTACCTATATTACAGCTTATATTACAGCTATATTATTCTTCTTCATGAATAAGGATCACATTACATATATTTCCTGGATTTCGTACACTAAAAGGTTTTCTTTTTTTCTTTGGCTGCAGCCTACGTTCTCTGCTGGGCCCAGGAAAGGGAATGCTTTTGTGAGGAAACCTGTTAATATATTTAAATTCTGGCTGGGTTTACATTAATTGCAGCCACCACAAGTTACAAAACAGGTGATACGCTGCCACTAAGGAATCATTAACCAGATGAACATTGTCCGGGCACTGTGCGCACTCTCCATAACCCTGACATATCCCTTTTCCTTGGAGTTTGGAGCAAATTAAACCAAGCCTGTGTTTCTGATGATGTTTCCACACTAGAGGGAAATCTTAGCTATGGAGATAAGAGATCATTAGGATTAATATTATTTGTATTATGGAGCCTTTTTTGCCCCCTAAATATTGTATTTATAATACACAATACAGCTTAACTAACTAACACCAGAGATGGTAGCTGAAATTGGCTACTGACTAATATTATTTACATATATGTGCGCAGCAAGGTATGTTTGATTTATAAGGTGTGAGAGGAAAAAAGACTCATAGGTAGCCTCAAAATAACTTAAACCCCCCTGTAATAATGACACCGATGCTCAGGCCAAAAGGCTACTTTATAGTACGACTTCATTTGCATTCCTAAGTTGGAAACCCTTCTGACTAGGTATATTAGACTTTGCATGAACAGTTTATTTTTTTTCTCTAGGTTGTTTGGCTGTAGGTTTTTGCTTCTAATTCATTCTTTGTTCTCTGCCCATGGTTTCTTGTTTTCTAGTAAACAGGAAAATTCAAATTGTGAGCAATCTGATTTTAGAAAAGCTGTCTTTCATTTCCCCCATAGTCACCCATGCTCCAGCCTGTTGGCACACCCAGGTGACTCTTATTTCTGTTCATTTTGAACAGCTTCACACTCATTTATTCCTTTACCTAGAACTCAGTTCTAGACTGTGCATTTTTCAGCTTTTATTCTGGGATAGAATTTGAATGATGAATAGTGGTGAAAATAAATAGGAATCCTAAGGATTTTGGTTTAGCTGAGGCAAGTCTGCCAGTGGTATATATTTGTCACAGCTCTTCATATGCTGCTGGTCTTACATTGCTAGGGGATCATTGTCCTGTATGAATGTCCCGGGGATTTTTTTATACATAAGAGAACAGCCAAACTGAATGTATTGGAGAAGCTGTAGCTTTACAGATTGCCTTTCTTTATCCTTATCAAAAAATCTAGCCAGCAGTAGTGAAGATGAGGACAAATCAGCAACTGGCAATACTGCTGGTTTGCATTAAAGCAGAGGTCTTCTTGTGGGAAGCTGGAAAGATTGAAAGGGAAGTGGTAAAAATCGTTGCATGCTATCCACCTGCTAGATTTTGTTAGTCCTGCAATTTTTGGCTAGTTGCATGAAGAAGCTTCTTTCTGGGCCTCCAGAGATTTCTCCAGTGAAAATGTTTGCAGCCCAACAGAAATGTTGCTTTTCTTTTTCACTTCACTACTGTTATGGTAAGACTTAAAATGTACTTGTTTCAGTCAATTAAAATGAATACGCATTTTTTTCTATCAGTAGTTTACCCTTTTCCTTTCATACTCCATTTGTTAGTAGGCTGTTAGACTGGAAAAACTTGCAGGACATACTCAATTTTTTTTTCTTCCTTACTGGAGAAGCATTAATGCTATTTAAAATGCAGTGTTGATTTGCTTTCATTCTAGTTTATTTTGACAGACCGTCGGCTAAATCTGTGTTTGATCATGAGTGCACTGAGAGAACAGCCTGCTTAATGTCAGTGTGTCCCACAAAAAGATGCCAAGGAGTGAAATTTAAGAGGGTACATAGGGCAAAGCACAGAGCCACTACAAGTTTGTTAAGTGTATTGGCACTGAACCTGGCTTCCCATATTTAGGTATGAATTTCAGCTAATAATAAAATGCTTGTGATACACGCCCAAAGTGGAGAGTGGGGACAATGGAAAGTCAGCACAATATAGGAATGAATTTTCAAAAATATTTTATGTCCTAAATCTTGCAAATTGTTGTTCTTTTCACCTGGCTTATCACAAGTTTTAGGATACATATAATATCTAATCTCTGAAAAGTTTTTTAACAGTATAGAAGAGATATTGCTTGTAATTTAATAACAACGAATTGTGGTTAATAAGATACAAATGAGTGTCCTGTTCCCATGCTGCAATAGGCACTTAACCTACAGTAAAGCTATTTTAAATGGCCAAACATATTCTTTACCATATCATGTTAAGTTTTTGGGGTGGGGTTTTTTTGAAAAATACATAGCTCTTCTAATTCTATGAGTTTTGATGGAAGCTGTTTAATTTAAATTGCTGACAAAATATTTCATCTTATTTCTCACAGATGCATACACAACTTCAGAAGTGACATACATTTGGACTTACAATGCTTCAGATTCAGTACAGGTGGCACCAGATGGCTCAAGATTGAATCAGTACGATCTTTTAGGCCAAACAATTGGAAAAGAGACAGTTAAATCAAGTACAGGTTAGTAAAAGATGCTTTGAAGAAATAAGGCACTCACTCGACTATGAAGAACACAGGCATTGCTGGTGGTATTAGGAGGCTACTGAAAAAAAAACCTGTTGCAAAATGTGAGATATTAGGCATAGTCTGTTAATGTATGGTACAAGTAACACATAACAGCACTCTACTGATTCTTTCAGTTTAGTAAGTAACTGGTGATAGCAGAGGTGTACTTGTCCCCAGTGACTGTTTTTTAATGCTATCTGGAGCTCAGTCTTGAATCTGAATGTTTGTAAACGAAGACAGGGATAATTGTTTAATTTCATATGGTAAATGACACTTTTTGTCTACTAAATGGTGAAGCATGCACGTTTCAACCATTTTTTCCTTCCATCATGTTTTTGGCATCAAACACAGATTATTCTACCAGATTGGTTTCCTACGTGTGCCAGGCTGTGATGGACCCCCATGATTGCCTTCTGACTGTAGATTTAGTTCTCAGGGTGCCTTTGTGTGAACGCAGAAAATTGCTTAAGTGCAGAAGCCTTCAGGACTGAAATTCTTGCCAGGCATAGAAGAGTTCTTGTAAGTTCCTGAACGCTGATCTTTCCTGGAGCTCAGAGGGAATATGATGTAGTTGTACTCAAAAACTGTCTTATATTCTGTAGGATGCTTTCTATTACAAAATACGTTCTGTGCAATTTAACCCAAATTTAACATTTTATTAACATAAATTTGTCAACCTTTTTTTAACCAAAAAAATAGACTTTCTTAAGATGATAACCTTTTGTTTCATTGTATTTTGTTTGTGGCACCTAGGCGAATATACAGTAATGACGGCTCATTTTCACTTGAAGAGAAAAATTGGTTATTTTGTCATTCAGACTTACCTCCCCTGTATCATGACTGTCATTCTCTCTCAAGTATCATTCTGGCTGAACAGAGAATCTGTACCTGCCAGGACAGTCTTTGGTGAGTATACTGAGTAGCATTAGCTTTGTTTGCAGCAGCTGAAGCATTAGGAAGCATTAGGAATGTTAGGAAGCATTTCTGAAGTCTGCTTGGTATAGGCCTTTTTCATTCAAGTTAGTGTGTTTGTAGAATGTGATACTATTTCTTGTCCAAACCGCTTTCAACTGCAGCTTACAGATACCCTTAGAATCCCAAAGTTTTTAGAAATTAGCACATATGAAAGAACTGCCCATATATCCTTGACTCTTATAAGAGGAAAAAGTTTTCACAGAATGGAAAAAGATGATAATTTTCTCTATTTAAAAAGTAAAGTTAGATTCCTTTCAGAAATGTCTTACCTTGATATTATCCAAATATGTTGGTACTTGATAGGTAAGCACATTTCTAAACAGATTTGTAAATTAAGCAAATTAAATTTGAATTTATTGAATTATTTGAATGAGTTACCTTTGCAAGCTGCAGTTCTTTAAAAGAAACCCTATTCTGGGGGTCTGGGCAAAACTTTCTCACTAATTCAAATTAGAGTCTACTATAAGGCAGCAAACAGCTTCAGCAGCACGAAATAATGGTGTTTCTCTTACAATAAGGTTTTGCTCTCTTCTTTGTTGAAGCAAAGTAACAACTGTCTTTCTTATTTGCATAACTTACAGTTCTTTTAATTTGTTTGCTTTTAAAGAAAAAAAGACAAGCACAACAAAAAGAAAGTAATGTCTCTGTGGAATCAGCCATCAGAAACACTGCATAAAATAATATGATTAGTCATCAGTAAACACCATGCACTCTTCAAAAAATAGGCCAAACTCAAACGCATATTAAGTATGAAGCACAAACAAGCACTTACTGTCTCTCCTGGTAGAGAAAATGCCACAGAAAGCATCATGAAAATTGCAGGTTTGAGTATGAGCCTTGCTGAAGTCAGATGAAATGGGTCAGTGGTTTTAGTGGGACAAGAATTCTACCATGTATTCCCAGGCAGTTATCAGGGAGATTGTTTTTTTCTTTCTTCAAAATCTTCTGTGAATTTGTCCATTTCTGCTTATCAAAGTGCGCACTCCTGTTTTCCTTGCAAGTACACTGTCACATCCTTCTATATCTCTGTCTTCACCCTTTTCTGTACCCCCTCCTATACATTTAGGACACTGGAATTTGATTGTCCAAAAAAAGTATATTCTTTTACCATTCTTATTATTTTTTCTTCCTCTGCTGTTCTATTAAACTGCCTTTATCTCAACCCACGGATTTTACGTTTTGTTTTTTTTTTCTGCTTCTCTCCCCCATCCCACTGCGGGGGGGGGGGGGGCAAGTGGCTGTGCGGTGCTTAGCTGCCGACTTGGGTTAAACCATGACACCCCTGCATGCAGCATTTGCACCTCAGGCTTAGCCTTCTGCATTGGGTTGGATGTCCCCTGAGGAGCTATTTCTTAACATTCTTTTACACTCTGGATGAGGTTGTCAGCATAAGGTGCCAATGACCTCTCTAATGAGCCCCAGGCAAATCTCCCAGTCTTTCTCCATACCTACTGGCAGCTGTTGTCACTGGGATTTCTGATACCCTCTGGTCTCCTGCCTAAATGTGTTACAGAAATGTGAAGTTAGCCACAGTTTCATAACGAAGTGCATCTACTGCTTCTTACTGTTTTCTGGCTTGTACTGGATTATTCTTGACAGAGCTGGGCAGGTATACTCAAGGTCTCATTTGGGTGGTACTTTCAGGTGGACTCCACCCAGTGACACATGAAATCCATACTACAGCTAAGGTAGTAAACCTAGCTACTTCCAGCAGGGAATATACAAATTGCAGATTTTACTTTACATTTTTATTGATCATACTTAAATTTTTTATAGTTTTTATATGAAGTAGTCACTTGTAAGATACCCATTTTTGCATTGTATAATACATATATCAGCATTAAAATATGATTAAGTAGAAATTATTAGTTTTGATAAAGTGCCTTTCAAAATCAATGAGAAATTTATTTCAAGTACCTTCTTGAGAGCTACCGAGTCCTGGAAAGTTCCTTTCAAAGAAACATAACTCCCAGTTATTGAAAGCACCACGTAGCATTTATTATTTCATGTTTGAAATAAGTTACTTTTCTTTCCCCTTTCTGTTCTCTCACAATGTAGTTTAAAGTTCTAGGTTAACATTAAGGTCTTGGTATAATGAGGCTTCTTTTATAGCTGAGCTCTTTAATCCCTTTCCTTTATGGCATCTATTTAATATTGTTGACCTAAGCTATCCTAAATGAATTATGGTCTAATGTTATATTGTTTCAACTTTGCTTTAAATTATTGGAAGAAGAAAGTTTTATCATCGTTAATTAAATAAGTCTTGAATGTGTTTTCTCTAGCAGATAAATTTGAAAAGCATTTGATTGCATTTTTAACGAAAGGGAATAAGCCTGGTTCATAATGCCTTCATTTAGTGCAAGATTACAATCTGTTTCATTTAGTAATGTGTTTATTGTTACATGTTTAATGTCAACAATATTAGCAAAACTAATCTGGTACAGCTTATTGAATTCTCGCTTCATTTTTAATGGGTCATAACATTTAGAAGCATCACATATTTGAATAGCAGCATTAGATGCAGGTGACAGAAAAATCAGAAATTAGTTTTCTTAGTGCTACAGTTATCTATGTGTTTTAACTCACACGGAGTAGCAATGAGAATGTTAAAATGAATGTAGTTAGATATATATTCTTTGATACCCAAAGCAGGCAAGAACAAAAATTAATAGTTGTTTTGTTTTGGTTTTTTTAGCACATTGTCCAAGATGCAGAATTTTAAATTCACATAGCTATGTTCTTTCGTCAGGACTCTGTTCTCTGTGATAATTTTATTCTTATGCTGCATTCTTATCCCTGTGTTTTACTTGTTCTTGGTTTCTCTTTTCTGAACCTCTATTAATTTATGTACATTTTTAAGCAAAAAGCCATTTAGACCTGAAATAGACAGACTTTAACTGTGCAACTAGAGAAAGGGAAACCTAAGAAAAGTTCAGATTTGTTTTCTGCTTATTTTTACATGGGGATTGAATAATGTAGACCCTTCCTTTTGAACAATTCTGTATATACAAAGTACCTTTTCCCATTGTCTTGAAAAAAATCTTAACTGTCTTTACTTACTTCTCCTTTCATGCTGCAGATTATCTTTTGTGCCTTTAGAGATATCCCACCACTCACAATTTTCAGTCTATTATTTCTTAATTGGGAATAACTGCTAACTGTAGACATAACACTCTATTAGTGCCAGTGGCAAGCATACCTGGAAACTGTAGCCCTTAGTTAGAGACTGAGCTGACTGCAAATGAACTGTTACGTCTTCTCAGCTCAGTGGTGTGCCAAGACACTGGCTCATGTTCCAATAGCGCATAATGACATGTAACTTTTACTGGAGCTGGGGTAAATAGCACTTGCCATTCAGCTTTGGGAATTTGCTTGCCTGTCAGTTGATGGGGGCCTCTGTTCCATTGCTTGGTATTAGTACAGTGAAGCAACATGAGCACCGACTTCACGACAGGTATGTGTTGCTTCACCAACTGACTGAATGCAACTTTTCTGGAAACAGATTATGTTATGGTCCTTGGCCTGCCATGCTATTTAAAAAGGCTTCTGGCCTTTTTTGTTGTTCTTTTAGTAAAAAAGGGTAGACAGAGCACTTGAGCTATTTTCTACAATCTTTCTCTCAATGGTTGTTCAGACTTATCTCCCGGTGTCTAAGCAGAATCAATGTACGTTCCTTTTGTATTGTATTCTCAAATAATACATACACGTTGCATAAGTAAAAAAGAAACAGTATGGTGTGTAGACAAATGTTATGGTATAATACTTTAAAATTACACTATCCCCAGAATTTTTAAGCTTTTGTTTAGATCTCCAGATGTTTACTCCTGGAGTCATAAAATGAAGTAGTAATCTGTATCTCTGTAAAAAGAACAACAGTCTTTTCTTTCTGCTATGTTATCTGTATTTATAAATCTATTCAGTTTTTGGACCAGGTTGAGTGATCTAATTACCTAACAACATTTGCAATTACTGTTAAGAAAAAAAAGAGTGAAATAGAGCAACGGAATTAGCTTCCCAATTAAAAAAAAGTAATTTATCAATCCTTTTGTGATATGTTCTTCAACCATTATGTGTATCTTTGCAAAGTGCTGTGATGAACAGATAAAATTGTGGGAGGAGTAGCATGACATTATAAGAAGTGGAACACATTTTAAGCATTTTGTACAAATTATTTGCAAAGCTGAAGTACCTCTTTTGTTACCGAAATGTCCTTTGGTAACTCATTATTTAGGCCTTTCACTTTTATTTTCAAAGGAGGTGTCCACATTCTAACACAAGAAGACTTGAATGTGATTTATTTGATTAAAATCTGCTCAAATTAGAAAAATCAGTTGATACACAAGAGGTGAAATTAGAGTCCAAAAGAACTTGTCCCTGTCAAGGATTAGCCTGACTTTTGCACACAAATGTGGGCATAAACTAGTCATCATGACAGATGTTAATGTTTATGTGCTAGCTCTTCTGATTTCCACTGTATGTTTTTAGTATAGGCATGTCTAGCTTTTCAGTTTACTTCTTCTGCTGTTTCATGGCAGTGTGCTATACCACTGAGTGACAGAAATTGTTTGCCCAAAGGTGGCTGTCTCACTTTAAACATATCTTGAATGGGATCTATCTGTCCTGGAACCCAAAATATGACAGAGCTGGTATTTTCCACATATATAAGTTTAGTGCCAGTGAAAAATGTTGAATTTACAGCCCTGGAGATGGATATCCTCTCTCCAGTGAGCAGATGTCGTTTCAAAAGCAGCATCATAAAAAAAAAAAATCCTAGGCAATCAAATAGCTCCAGTCTTGGCCTGAATGGATAAACCTGTAGTGATAGAAGATATTTAGCTTTTATAGGCATGCACTGCTGAGAACAAAAGTTGTAATGATGTTGGGGCATATTTACTGTCAAGTATAAAATGCTTGGGCCTCTTCAGAGATGGGAAATGTCAACAGTTTAGTTTTTGGATCCTTTTTAAAGACAAACTGATGACTGCTCATGGTGTTTTACAAGATGATAACTGTAGATGTCCTTCTGGCACACATTCAGTGCCACATCTGCTAGGTGCTGGGCTACAGAAGATAGTTCTTGACCTGTACATGAACTGTGGTCTTTCTACATCATATTGAGATATCATGCAGTCTATACATAGCCTGTTAAATTATTTAGGCTGTTTAGAGTAGCATATGATTTAGGGGAGAAGATTGTTTTCCTCTAAAATTTTTATCTCCTCATTGTAGGGGGAGAATCTACTTACTGATTTTTATGTGCAATGAGGAACATTTTTGATCTAGTCAGTGTATGGGTTTTGTAGGGTTTTAAGTTAAATCTTTGTGAAATAAATGTATTTTGTTTTACAAGTTGACCATATTCATCCACATTAATAATTTTTCAGTCCTCTCAGGTTTAGCAGTGACAAGGAGGCAGGGTATTTCCAGTCAGTCCTTTTTTGTAAAGAAGACTTGATAATACTGATTTTTCAAATGAACTATAGTGTGCAAAATCATCTGTCTTTTGAGTGAAGAAGAATAGCAAGTATAAGAACCTTAGAGATTCCTAAACTGACAGGTATCACAGATTAAATTTTCTGTCCAATTTTTTTCCACTTAGTTCAGGTTAAATGACTGTGGTAGCTTGAACATCTTGAACGTCACTGAATTTATAAAGTGAAGGAATAAATGAAAGCGTGTTGGCAATTGTCTGACAATGTACTGTTTGATTAGCATATGGGTCACAAAGTGGTGTGGCTTGCTGAACCTTTTAGAGAAATTGTCAAATGGTAGCAAGATACAAGATGTAAATTCATGATGTTTTAACTGAGACTAGAAAAGATCAGCAGTTAATCTTAAATTAGATTTCTGAAAAAGCCAATGGGGCTTCCAGAAGATTAGTTTAAAGGTAGGACTTAAACAGAACCTTAGCCACTGTATATATTTACATGTGGGTAAGGTCACCTTATCTCTGAGAAACAATCACTTTACTGATACTTCTGTATAATTAAAATGATTCATCTGCAGCTCAGGACCAGTGTTAAAATTTGCATGTGATAATTTTAAATGTAAGATAGTCTGCCTTTTCCCTGAGGTGCTGAAAATAATTAAGCCATATGTTGTCTAAGTGTTAAGAGAGAATAAGTTCTTTACAAAATACATTGTCTACACATTTTCATGCAATGTAGTATGATACCTGCTTCCTTTTCATTGTAGAGGCTAGTAGATCCCAAGAGTGTCATGGCTGATTCCAGACCAAATCCGCTTCTTTACTTTACAGAGGCTGAAAAATAGCAATTACAGAATTATGTTTGCTAAGGTGTCTGGATACTGTGTGACTCCGTAGGATGTTTCTGTGCCTTGTTTTCCCTGCTACATAGGCCTTTGGAAGCGCGTCAAGGGAGAGTAGCGCTGAGGCTGAGTCCACTTAGCTTTGCTCTGTCATCCTTTGTAGCACCCTCAGAGATGGAGAATCTTTACAGGAGGGATAGAAATTGCAAAGCCTGAAGAGGTCTGAGTAGGTGTAATTGCTGCCTCTCTTCCCTCTCACACAGTGCTTAAATATGCTTCTCTTGCAGCAGAAGGAAAATTAGAGCTAGGTCGATTCTGCAGAACCCATGTGACAGACTGCTGACAGTGGAGGATCTGTCTTAGAGAGAGTGGCTTTACTTATACAATTTTATGAGTGTGTAGTTGTTGAATCTATAATGTGCTGTTACTAGTATTTCTGCCATGGCATCTCCTTTGCCTGTCATAACGGAGTGTAGGTTTGCTGATCTGGGCTAAGTATATCACTTTGCGTTGCTTTTCATTCTGGAGGCATATTTAATGGCATGCCACAAAGGGAATAGTTCAGTTTGTCTAAGTGTGATTCAGCCTGAGGTGGGAGAAATGATTTACTTAAGGAACGGAGACTGCATTTGTGGCTGTGGGTTTCTTGCTTGCTAAAACTGATTCAGAAAAATGTTCTTCTCTTCCTTTCTTCCCATGTACCTTTTTTCTGAGCTTTTGGACCCTGGCTTCCTGGGTCTCCATTAAGTACAAAGTACTGTGAAGTGCTTTTCCCATCTGCCACAGTGAAAGAACGATCTTCCTGGATCATCAAGTCTTGTTTTCTGACACATAATACACAGTTATAATAATCTGGCATTTCAAATCAATATGCTATTCTAGAAAAACTCATTGTTACCTGAATGAAAACTTAACCTGTTTATCTCTTTAACTGTATCACGGGATGGTTAGAGAGACAGCTACTGGCAAAAATCCCCCATTATTTCTAATAACAAAGGTCAATTTGTGTGGTGCCATCGGTAAAGATGGGTGCCAGACCTGCAGCCACTGCAGTGAAACCAGCCACCAAATGTTAACATATTAATCGTTATTACTGTAATGCTGCAAAGTGTTATGATTCCATTAAGGAACTGTTAATTTTGCCCATTACCTGTCCTGATAGCTAACAACAACAAAAAAAGATTATTGATCTCCTGTAAGTAAAATCTTCAGCTGATTAAAAACCGGAAGTTTAGACAACAAAATTGATCTAAAATACTTCATAAATGAAACTCCAGATGCAGCCTTTAATATGGTTCAGGCAGTTTGTCACCAATAATTAATAAAAAAATTGCTTAAATAATCAAATTTTCCATTGTGTTTCACAAACATACCATAATAATTTTTGGTTTGTATTTTTGTATAACATTGAAAATCCAAGTAAATTTGTTGATGTTCTGTTTTTTTGTCCCCTTGCAGGAGTAACAACTGTGTTGACAATGACAACACTGAGCATCAGTGCTCGAAATTCACTCCCCAAAGTAGCATATGCAACAGCTATGGATTGGTTTATTGCTGTCTGTTATGCATTTGTATTTTCTGCATTAATTGAATTTGCAACTGTAAATTATTTCACAAAACGAGGATGGGCCTGGGATGGAAAAAGTGTGGTGAATGATAAGGTAAGTCCTAAGGTTCTTACTTATTAGGTTACCCTATTTCCATTCAGTTGCACTAAAACAGCTCTAATGTATTGTTTTGATAAAATTTGCTATATATATATATGTATAAAAGATGCTTTAAATCAAAAGAACGTAGATGTATTTTCTGTCCTGAATGAAAATGTATCTGCCCTAATGTAGCTAATCTCACTTGGTCTCAGTAATCCAGATTTAGTTATCAAGCACATTGTTTTTTTATGTTGGGAACTGTCTGACTTGTTTCTTGAATCCTCAGATGCAACTTTATCTGGTTATTCAGAAAATTGAATCCAGATTATATTGGTTAATCACTTTTTATTGTTTAATCCAATTGAGTTGGAAATAAGAAAAATGTTACAGAAAGGTATAATGTATATTAATTTTCCTGGTAACTAAGGATCAGAAAAACAACTGAATGCCCATATATGTAAAAACTATTAATAACAAAATCTAGAAGTTTTGAACATTTTCAGTATTCTGAAACATATCCCTAATGACATGCAGACATTTATTTTTAAACTATTTTAGATAGCAGTTGTACAAAGTTCTGAGTACTTCTTCACTTATAATGTAATGATGCTCTGAGTGTGCAGAAGCACAGTCATGCCTTAATTTTCTGGTATTGATAGTAGTGTAGGTGTGATAGCATGAAGAAATTTTAACCTGATAGAATTTCTTATTTTGTGAACAGAATGAACTGATGATACACCTAACTTTGTGTCAAGCTTTACAGTTTACAATTCTGATAACACAGAATCATAGAATCATTAAGGTTGGAAAAGACCTCTGAGATCATCTAGTCCAACCGTCAACCCAACACCACCGTGACTACTAAACCATGTCTCAAAGATACAAACAGAACAAATATTAAAGCTGACTAGTTGTTTTGACTGACTTACTATGTTTTATAATTTTGTCCTATCACAGTCCCTGATACTCCCAATGGAAAAGATTTCTTCTGACAAAGATTGCACCAATTTCTGTGGTTTGCCTTAAAATAGGATAGAATATTATTTGCTTCCTAGATGGTAATAGTAGATGTGAAGCAAAGTTTAATTAACTGATTGTTTCTCAGCACTTGGAATACATAAAGCACAATGCATAAAGAAGCAAAATGTTCAATTAATGGTAAAGGAGAATTAGAGGAAATAAGTACATTGTTTATAATTCCCTGTGGCTTCTGGAAGGGCATGAACTATCCATAGCTTCAGGATCTGTTCCCTCATGCTAGAAGTAGATACCAAATCACTGCAAGTTTATCAGCATGTCATGAGTGAAGCTTTTCAGACTGGCACATTGCCCTGACATTGTAAGAATGTAGGGAGCCCTTATAAACTCTCCAACCATCCTTTGGCTGTTCCTTTAAATTAATATAGAATCATAGAATCATAGAATGGTTAAGGTTGGAAAAGACCTCTGAGATCATCTAGTCCAACCATCAACCCCTCCCCCCAAACAAACAAACAAACAAACCAACAAAAACCCCAAACCACCATGCCTGCTAGACCATGTCTTGAAGTACCACATCTAGACGTTTTTTGAACAGCACCAGGGATGGTGACTCCACCACCTCCCTGGGCAGCTGGTTCCAATGCCTCACCACTCTTTCAGTAAAGAAATTTTTCCTAATATCCAATCTAAACCTCCCTTGGCGCAACTTGAGGCCATTACCCCTTGTCCTATCGCTGGTTGCTCGGGCAAAGAGGCCAACACCCTCCTTACTACACCCTCCTTTCAGGTAGTTGTAGGGAGCGATAAGGTCTCCCCTCAGCCTCCTCTAAACTAAACAACCCCAGTTCCCTCAGCCGCTCCTCATAAGGCTTCTTGTCCAGGCCCTTCACCAGCTTCGTTGCCCTTCTCTGGACACGCTCCAGCACCTCAACGTCCTTGTAGTGAGGGGCCCAAAACTGAACACGGTATTCGAGGTGCGGCCTCACCACTGCCGAGTACAGGGGCACGATCACTTCCCTACTTCTGCTGGCCACACTATTCCTGATACAAGCCAGGATGCTGTTGGCTTTCTTGGCCAGCTGGGCACACTGCTGGCTCATGTTCAGC